>PDIM01000056.1:108753-118985 GCA_002811675.1 Ichthyosporea sp. XGB-2017a | reverse complement strand
TTATTTCTTTTTTTTTTTTTTCCTTCCTCACTTCTCATATCTCATAAAATCACCAACAAGGTACAAGGATCCCGCCATGCACACAACTGTATCCTCCTCACACTCCCTCGCTGCCCCTTCAAACGCATCCCTTAAGCTGCCATGCTCCTGGCACCTGACCATCTCTTCTACAGGGGCGATATCTCCATCTGTCATCACCATCTCCTTCATCATCCCCCCGCACACATCCTTTGCCCGGGCGCACACCTCCTCTGCGGGGCTACTTCGGATCCAGGGCATGTCACTGGGCGGTGTAAATGTCACTGCATGGACAGAATGGCTGACTATTTGTCTTTGGTGTTTGGTTTTCTCTCTTTTCACTTGCTCCTGGTTTTGAGGACACAGAAGATGTTTCAACACCCCATCAATGTCCTTCCCTGCAGTCATTGCCAGGATCCATATTATTTTCTTCTTTGCGAACAATTCCCTTTCCGAGGTGGAGCCAGTTTCTTTTTGCAACAGCAATCCATCGATGTATTCGCGAAGAGAACGCGCCGCAGCGGTATTGTGAGCCCCATCCACCAACACACGCATCCTCTCCATTCTACTACTTTCTGCCTCGCATCCCCCACGTAATTTCACTGTATTCCACTCCAATCGTCCTTTCCATCGGGTGTCTGATATCCCCTTTTCGATATCCTCGTTTGTTAACGACTTGAGTATCTCATCACACGAAATGTCATCCCCATCGCTCGTCCCATTTCTTCCATCCATCTGCTTCTTCTTCCCCTCCTCCTCTTCGACATTTCTTTTCTTCTCCATGTGTCCAGAATCTCTGGACCAGGTGCCATTACTGGCAGAGGCGCGGTCACGCAGACACAGCAACGCATTCACCGCCAGAGCAGAATTATCCAATTGGAACTTTCCCGGTAAACCCAACTGAAATCTCAACCCGACAAATTTCGCAATCGTTTGATGCACCAACGGAAATGGATTAATCATCAACTGCTCCTCCTCCTCATCCAAAACTCCCACCCCTCTTCCAGTGGATCCATCACACTCCACAGCAGAGTCTGTCAGATAAAAAGGACTTTCATACTCTGAGCATTTTTCTTGTACCATGGAGATAATCTCATTGTTCTCCTTCTCATAAACACCCGGATCTCCGCCGCTTTTCCCTAAAATCGACTTGCCAATCACCACCGGGCAGTGTGGTTTAATAATCCCCGCCTTTTCTTTGGCAATCTCAAGCACCGTATTTCCCAGGAGATTCATATGATCAAGACCAATGGAGGTGATTATACTAACCAGAGGCTTCTCAATCACATTTGTGCTATCTAATCTCCCTCCTAGGCCCACCTCAATCACCGCCACAGGGCATCTTCGTCTTGCAAAGTAGAGAAACGCTGCGCCCGTCAGTAATTCAAAACTTGTCAACTCTGAGGAAGAGGACAAGGAGGGTGAGGAAGGCGACGAAGAGGAACAATCAGTTGATTTGCCTGTTGACGCTTCAAGAATCTCCGCTTTAAGATTTTCCAGCTCCACAGACGTAATGGGAACATCTCCAACTCGGATACAATCAGTGACATCCACCAAATGAGGACTGGTAAAGATCCCAACTCCTCCACCTGATTCCAGTCTCCGCCCTTCCGTCTTTGTTTCTCCTTCACTGCCCTTCTTCTTCTCTTGCTGCTTCTGCAGTTGATTCTGCAACACTCGATGGATGTACGAGCACACGGATCCCTTCCCATTAGTGCCCGCTACGTGGATCAACGGAACCTGCGTGTGCGGCGACCCAACCTGTTGTAAAGCGTGCTGAAGACGACCCAAGCCTAAATCAATCACTCCACGACCTTTCAGAGTGGACGAGGCTGCTTTAGATCCCATATTGGAGTCCACTTTGTTCATTTAGATTTCGAATATATATATATAAAGAAAAAAAAATATAGTATATATTCTTATGACTAATTTATAGAGATTTTGAAATCCATAAACTAAATTTGAATTTGAATTTCATGTTTCAAGACTTTTGAATTTCATGTTTAAAACAAGAGGAGGGTGTGTGTGTGTGTGAGCTGTCAGTGTCCTCAAAGCTGACCTAATCCACTGTCATTTGTCATGCAAAGAGACGACGTACTGAAGCAGTGAAGGTGTGTGATAGGTGTACTGAAAAGGTGTGCTTTTAGGTGTGTACGACTTACGCATACTGCTTGAAAACTCGAAACAGCTTGCTGAGACGGGAACAACTAACAAGTGAAACTGACTGGGACCTTGCTTTCCTTTTGTTGTTGTTTGTGTTTTAAAATCCAATCCCCCGCCACCACTGTCCCCACCCCATCCACCCACCTCTCTGGAAAAAAGATTTCGATTATAAAGTTGAGCAGTGTAAATGTGATTGATTTGGTTGATTGATTTAAACAAATCAGGACAAAAAAAAAAAGAAATGTCCTCTCGACCATTTTTAATCACAACACCTTTTGGTGAAAAACTCGTGCTGCAGTTTGTAAAGTTTGCGGATAATCCCAATGCACTGGCCATCACTTTGAAAACATGGGATTATTATCATAACCAGGACACCACGTGTAGGATAGAAAACGCACGGGGGAAGGATTCTTTGGACGATTCCAGCTCTGTTTGTGTTGAGAAGGTGTTGAGGAGATTAGATTTATCTCTGTTGGATACAGAGACGGAGCTGTATCGGTCACTTTGTTTGAGTGGACGAGATGATAATGAGGATGGTGATTATGATGGGGACTTGGATGTATTATTGGGGGGGAGGGAGCGAGGAGGAGTAGATGGATCTGGGAAGACGCCTTTGGGTGGGAAGAGAGGGGGCAGAAGAAAGGCAGGGGGAAGGGATGATTATGATGAAGAAGATTGTAATGGAAAGGGGAGATTGTTCTCTTCCTATCGGTGTGGAAAAGTGGGGTTTTATTTGCACCATTGGTTGATGTTGTTTATGACGTTAACGGGAACTGCCTTTGCAATTGTTTTGGCTCTATCAATGCTGTTGTGGAGTGTCATCTTTTATTATAACTCAGAATTAGAAAGAGTGAGAGATTCTCCTTCCTCCCCAGCCCCTTCAACTCCTCTTTCTTCTTCTTGGCATTCTTATTCAGTATTCCTCGTGTTGTTTACTTTCCTTAATCCTTCGACTATTGCTTCGATTTGGTTGATCTGCGTTTCGGTCAATCTATGTCTTGTGGGAATGAGCCATGCGCACTTCCATGCGTGTGTGATTGGTTCCTCTGCAAAGGGTGATTGCAGAAAGGAGCCACCTCAACTAAACCTCATGGAACAGTTTCTATCGCCTCTTTACGCGTTTGGTGGACTCATGACCTCCTTTCTGGACCTGTTTGGTCTTGCTTCGGTGTTGGGTTTGGGGAATTTTTCAGCTCCAGTTGTTGAAGAAAATATCTTGATTGTTAAAAACTTTGGGGTGCAATTGCGAACAATGCGGCAACGGAAAACTAAGGGATTGAAAAGTTTGTTGTCTTGTGTGTTCAGCTCGTCCTACAAGAAATGTATTGGCAACGATGGAGAAGTTTCCGTGAGTTCTTCACAGTTTATTCCAATCAACCGCATCAAATCTGCCCTCATCCACGAACACATTAGTGTGCATCGATGTTTTTTCTATCTGATGTTCTGGCTACACCCATTGGGATATAACGGTGAGGATAAGAAGAAGGAGGATGTAAAGAATGCTGAGGCATCATTGGGAGGTGATGCTGGAGAAGAAGATGAAGAGGAGTATGATCCATCTGTAGAGTGTAGTGGAGAGGAGTCTATTATCCTTCCGTTTAAGGTAAGCAGAAAGAAGTAGCTACATCGAAGCAAGAATACCCTGGCATATGACTATACTATACATCCATCTGCTCTATTGTGGATACTCATTTTTTGTCAATTCATGTCCTTCTTATATCTTTATCCAGGAACTTGTACCACGACTGAAAGCTCTTGAAAGCATTCGAAAAATGATTATCCCATTCATTAGTTCACCAGCACCAGCATCAGCATCATCATGATAAGGGGGGAGGGGGGCACATACTTTAAAAACAAATTGTTTTCTGCTGCTGAACTTATAAAAATAATTGACACCTTTCAAAACAAAGAAAATACAATTAGCAGCTTCAAGTCGTTGAGAAAAAACAAGGGACACTTGGAGAAAAAAAAAAGTATCACGTGTACTTTTTTGTTTCCACGTGCTTAATTAAGTTCTTATGGGTTGGGGAAAAAAAGAAAACGCACACTGAACTGCGCACAGGGCACAGTACATACACAGTAATAATTAATGACCAAGTTCTATTTTATTGTGTATGTGTGAAGAAGAAACAACCGAGAAACAACCCAAAGGAGGAAGAAGAGAAGACGTTCTTTGTTTTTGATTTGATTTGATTTCTAATTAAAACAAAACAAACAAAAAAAGATTAATTCGGGGTTTAATTTTTAAAGAAGATTTTGAATTTTTGTAATAATGAGTCAGGTTGAAAGTGCGAAGAAGAAAGCAGCATATGCTGCAGTGGATAATCATGTCAAGGTATGTAAAATCCCCTCCCATTGTAAATGAGGTTGTTTTGTTTTTGTTTTGTTTTTTGCCTCTTTGAATCATTCAACAGCAGAAGGATTTGTGTTGCTTATGAGGAGTTTCTTTAGCTAACTTAAGTTTTTTTCTTTTGTTTGAATCGAATTTTAATTTTAATTAATTTAGCCCGGGATGGTTGTCGGAATCGGAAGTGGGTCTACCGTAGTGTACGCTGTGGAGAGATTAATCTCCCTTGTGGAAAACGGAACGCTCCCCGTCATGACGTGCGTGCCCACCTCTTTCCAATCCACCCAATTGATCATCCAGGCCGGGTCAGACAAGCTGCGACTCTCTGATCTCAACCAGGAGCCGGTGATTGATGTCACGATCGATGGTGCGGACGAGTGTGATGCTGAATTGAATCTAATCAAGGGTGGCGGGGGCTGTGCGAGTCAGGAGAAGGTGGTAGCGCAGTCGAGTAAAGTGATGGTTGTGATTGCGGACTACCGTAAAGACACAAACACATTGGGAACGGTGTGGCAAAAGGGAATCCCCTGTGATGTACTCCCAATGGCGTACTCATCCGTGCAGCGACGACTCAAGTCCCAATTGGGGCTTGATTCCAAATTGCGAATGGCGGTGAACAAAGCGGGGCCTGTGGTGAACGACAACGGGAACTTTATCCTGGATATCTGTTTTGATCAAAGAGCGGAGGGATCCAAAAAGATGTGGAGGAGCAGCGGGGAGCTGAAGGTGCTGGAGGGGGAGATTGAGACCATGGCTGGGGTGGTTACATGTGGACTGTTTGTGGGGATTGCGGAATATGTGTACTTTGGGCAGGAGGATGGGGAAGTGGTAGCGAGGGAGTTTATTAGGAATTAGTGAGATGGATGGATTGGATGGATGGGGTTGCTTTTTGTGTGGATTTTTTTTTTTTTGAAGCTTGGGGAATTGAATTGGGAGGGAGAGGAGTTTTTGGGAGGAGTGACAGAGAGAGAGACGGGTGAGAGGGGTGAAGACTGAAGGGGGCAGAAAGAAGAAGGAAGAAGGAAAGTCGAAATTTGCTTTTCCTTCAAAGAAAAATAAAAAAAATCGAAAAGCCAAAACCAAAACCCGAAAAAACGAAGCGTTTCATTTTTTTTTTCTTTTGTTTTGTTTTGTTTTGTTTTTTTTTTTCTTTGATTTGTTTATTTAGTTTTAGATTTTTTGTTTTTGTTTTCGTTTTTTTTTTTATTTAAACGAAAAGTAAAGGTTGACAGTGTCGAATATCATCTACAGTTATAGAATGAAAACCAAAGCAAATCCAAAGGAACCTAATCTGTCCTCCTCAAGTGGCCGTGAGGCTCTGATTTCCCTCACGGAGGCTATTTGTGTCAAGCTAGAGCAAGATCCAGACAGGATTCTCCACACCCCCGACTTGTTTGAAAATATTTTCATAAAGTTTGTTGTTGCAATCAAATCTTTGTGCTCTCCTGACCCACGGGACAGCGATAACAACACCTCGAAGGGGCGGAAATCGGGATTAGTTAACGCGGGGGTGTTTGGGGAGGCGGATCGCGAATCTATATTGGGAACTTTTCGATTGTTTATCGAGCAAGTTGAGGGGAATCTAAATCTTAGTTTGTCATCGGGAAAAAAGAATAATTCGACAAATGGGATTGATCAAGTTTTTCAAAGGGAAAGAATGAATCTCCCGTTTGGGATTATGATTTCTTCTTTGATTCAATTGTCTGATTATTTTGGCGTATTGGATTTATCAACAACGACAGCAAAAAGAAAAGAAAATATTCAATCTGGATTCAACAACGAAGGGCTCCACCATCGAAATCATAACAGAAATCATAATACTAGTGATAGTACCGACTCCGGGGGTAAATCTACTTCTGCCCAAACTTCGCGGCAAACTGTTGTGGAAGCGCTTCGGGTGCTGACTGCGCTGATTTCTTTACTCCAACAGTGTCCCCATTCTGGAAGGAGACTTGCCGGGCGATATCTTCCCGGGATGAGTGTGCATCTGTGTGCGCTGCTAACCACCGCCGGGGAGGGATCACTTGGAGGGAAAGTGATGTGTGCCGGGTTAGGCTGCCTGTGTGCTTTGTTACGGTTATGTGTTGGGGATGGGGTGTTTGGGGGGGAGCATGATGGTGATAAGCAGAAGAAATGTAAATCAATGAGTGGTGATAATGAACGGAAGAGGATGGAGATTATTCTGAAGATGAAGAATATCAAAATGCTGGATCAAACCCAAAAGGGGGGATCGGTGGAGGGGGAACAAGGGCGTGATGGTACTGGTGGAGAGGCTGACCCGAAGAAAGGTCCACTGGGTGATGGGAATGATGAAGCGTGGTTTTGTGAGTCTAAAGCTCGACTTGTGCCGCTATTGTTAAAGGTACTTTGTCGATTAAGGGCAGAGGATTCCCCTCAAACGCGAAAAGGAGTCGCTGATTTCGCGGGATTTTTGCTGAAAGAATGTTCGATGCTGATGCAGGGGAGTGTGAATTTGGTGATTGAAACGCTGATTATTCTTCGTGAAGATGAATTTGATATAGTGGTAGAGTCTGCGACTGTCGGATTGGCAACCATTTACGCCGACAGGAGTCGTTTGGGGATGGATGCACAGATTGCAGCGATTGGGAAAGGATTAATTGATTCGTTCGAAGGGGTTATGAGGGGCATTTCAAGTCGAATCAAAGTGGAGCAAAAGAGAAACAATGCTTTTATTGGAAGTGATGGGGAATTATCATCAGAACTTGGAAAGTTTTTATTGTCACAACAAGAAAGTGAGGGGCTTGCCACGTTTTGCAATGATGAACAACTGATCCAGAGGGTAAAGTTATCGCTTGGCTATTTAAAGCTGATGGATGCGGAAAGTGTGAGAGAACTCGTGGAAGAAGGGCGCGACGATGACTATAACTTTAACCTAATTATGAAGACAATGCTTACATGTTTGGAAATGAGTTCGAGTCCAAATTGTAGAGATAATTTAAGACTGCTTCAGAAAGGGAACCCATTTGCATCTGTCTCCTCGTACGACAAGCTGGTGGAAGATGTAGAAGACGGTGGCTTAGTATTGTCTTCAAATGCTGGCTTGCGTAAAGTGTTTGCATACTTTGACAATGAAAAGGTTCTTGAACTTTTGATAAATATTGGCGAGCTTCTTGGTTCCAAGCTTCATCCAAATCAACTTATTTGGTATCTTGTTAATCATATTTCTAGTGCTTCTGGTCGCTACGCAAAACAGGCTTCATTTATGTTAACATGCTGCATTGAAGGCATTGAAAATCAGATACGCTTGTCTGTTGAGGAACACAACGGTTTGAAAGCAAACGGGGGCGATGTAAAAGATTATGTGGAATGGGCGAGAACAAGTTTGCGACCAGTGATATTTGACCTATTGGATCTGAAATGCTGGAACGAAACCAGTTGGTCAATTGCATCGAAAGCAGTACCGGAAAAAACTCAATCATTGTTGACAGGAATGAAAGGAAATGTGCTACTGGTGGAAGTTCAGGAAAGAAAAGAAGAAAACCCGATTGATAGCATCAGTGTGGTTGAAAATAACATAAGTAATATATTGCTTTCATGCTTGGTAATGGACTGCTTACGCAGTTTCTCATCTCTAACATGCATGAAAGAGTTCGCCGTTTTAGGAAGCGGCGACGTAAACTCCGAAAGTGATGAAAAGTATTTTCGTTTGTTATTTTTGCAAAATGCCCTGTATGGGATACTGCTTCGTGCCAGCTCTTCAAATGATGCTATTGCTAGACATGCATTTAGCTCGCTAACAACATTGTCCACTTCGTGCAGCTACTGCTCTATTGCCGATATGGTAAACGACAACATGGACTACCTTGTAGCATGTATTTGTGCAGAACTAATGCGAGTAAATTCTTGGGAAAATTCAGGTAGGGATTGTAAAATTGAAGCCATTTCTGTGTTAACAGTGGTCGTGCGGTATTGTGATGCTCGTGTCCTTTCCATTTTCCAGGCTCTGTCGAACAGCATTGGAACTGTTCTCGATTCAAACCCAAAGTTGTATGGAAGTGCTGTTATATTCTTGTATTCTGTACTCCTTCGACGCATAGCTGAATGGTACTGCAGCCAAGACGGGTCCGAAATGAAGCAAACTACAACAGAAGGATGTGTTAGTAGAAATCTTGACGCTTCGGCATCTCTTCGTCGAATTAAAAAAGTAGCAATGCTTTATGCAGATTCTATTAGGCATGCGTTAGGGGACTTTGCTGATGGCGAAGATACCAGTAAAAACTGTTTTGATAGTATCCCCTGCTCCGTAGAGACTGGAGAAGAAGCACAACGGGAGGAAGAAGCTGTCCATGTGGATTACCACCTCAACCTCACCCAGGAAGTCGTTGAAAAATCACTTCGATTTGGGAATGATTTGAACCCACTTGTAAGGATGCTCGTCCTTGACGTCATCCGTTCCGGTGTATATGTAATGAGTATATCTACGAAAGATGAGTACGAGACAGAACGCATCCGACTTCATATGGAGAGCTTGTGCCACCAACTGATACATAAAGTGTGGGGCTATATCGTTGATCGTGTTGCTGACATTGACAAACGTGTGCAGCAAAACTGTCTCCAGCTTCTGACCCATGTACTTCGCTTATCCTTGAAAGATGGATCCCAAGGAACAGAAGGGATGCTGAAATTTATGGCCCAGCGAGTTAGAGGTGAAATGTGGCCCATAGTGCACGCCATCCTAATTTCTAAACCAGATGCCAATGATTATGCAGCAACATTGGATCCAAATACCCACAGTTATCGATTTTCACAGTATTTTAAGAGCTTGTCAGCTGCCTTTGAATTGCTGATTGAAATGTGCTCAAGCTACACAGTACCACCCAAGCCCCATTCTGTAAAGTGTGCTATTGATGAAGGTGAAAACACGTGCACAGATGCACACACCTACCTGTCAGATATGGACTTCTTCTACACCGATTACGACAAGACGCACACATCCCTTATAGAAGAGGAGGCAGACCCATGGCTCATCCGTAGCATTGCAATAACTTGTGCCCCGTATTTAAAGTGTGCACCAAAAGGATGTTTTCAAAGTAATGTAAATGGGGATGGTTTTACCAAATTCTGTACTGAGGTTTGTGGACAGGCGGACGGGGAATACTCAAGGACAGAAAAGGAAAAAGAAAACCTGCCATCTAGAAGCGACATGTCCTCACCAACCTCTTCTTCGGATACTAAATCCTCTTGGCAGTTTCCTGATGTGGACGTACATTGCCCTGGTGTCAGTGGAGGTAGTATCTTAGAAGCAAATGCCAAAAGGGCACTGTATAGGTTGTGGTGCATTGATGGACCGGGAACCCATTACTGGCTTCGACAATACTTTGCGACACAGTGAACCTAAACAAGCAAGTGCCCCTTTGGATAGACCCCCTTAAATAAAAGTACATACAACGCTTCACATCAAAAGCGATATATGTCTTGGCGAGCAGTTTATTGCTAATGCTTATTGGCAAGCAAAGCTCAACTTATCAAGAAGTGCACCATTCCACAGAGTTATCAACGTGTTAAAATTAACACCCTTTGTTCTCTTATTTCCTTTTGTGCTGCGTGCCCTTCATTCGATTTTTGTTTTGAGTTCTTATATTTTAAACCTATGTAATTTTCTTGCTTTTGTTTTTTTTTTTTTCTCTCGTTTCCTCAAAATTGTATGTACATTTTCGTATACGTAATTTAACGATAAAAAAAA
>PDIM01000056.1:55923-79027 GCA_002811675.1 Ichthyosporea sp. XGB-2017a | reverse complement strand
TTCCCTTTAAAATAAACATCAGATCATCCCCCCCCCCCTTCCCAAAGAAAAGAAAACAAAAGAAAACGAAAGAAAAACAAACAAATCATGGCCTTTGGTGTGGTGAACTCTTTTCGGTCAGTGGTGGTGAGTACCGCTGCAAAGTCATTCTCTTTGACAGGGGCTTCTGGACTCAGGTAAGGATTAGTTAAATCACCGAGGAGAGCTAAAGAAGAAGGGAACTTTGAAAGTGGGGAGGAGGAAAGAAGGGATGCGGATCTTTTTTGTGGACGAAAGAAAGAAAGATTTTGTACTAAACTTGTTTTTGAAATCCATTTCTGTGTTCTTTTTTTTTTGATTCTGTGCCATATGGGAATTTTGATTTCTTTCTTTCTTTCTTTCTTTCTTTCTTTTTTTTAAAAAAAAATTAGGAATGTTCGTTCTTATCGATCAACTAGTCGTCTCCAAGTGGACGCGCGAAAGCTTCAGACTATGCTTGATCATGATAATCTTGATAACAGAGCGAAGCTTAAGGAGCTTTTCAAAGACCCGCTGTACATCCCGCAATATAATCTGTCACTGGAGGAGGAAAGGGAACTCGCGTACAAGCGTCTGAAGAAACTTTGCGGTGCGAAGATCGTGTCAGTGCGTGATTTTCTCACTAATCCGTCCAATGTTTTCTCGACACACGAAGTTGCTGGATTTGTAGACGGTTCCATGGCTACAAAAATGACTGTGCAATTTAATCTTTTTGGAGGGACTGTGCTCAAACTGGGCAATGAGCAAAACCACCACCATTTGCTAGATGACATTGACGGTTTTGAACAGGTTGGCTGTTTCGCCTTGACTGAAGTAGGATTCGGAAACAACGCTGTTGAGATGAAAACCACAGCAAAGTATAACAGTGCCACGGATACGTTTACTATCAACACCCCGGAGACTAAAGCGAAGAAGTATTGGATTACGAATGGGGCTATTCATGCTCATTGGTCTGTGGTGTTTGCTAGATTGATTGTTGATGGCGAAGACCATGGAGTGCACGGGTTTCTTACTCAGATTCGTGAATTGGGGACCCTTAAACCGAAGCCCGGTGTTCACATTTGGGACATGGGATATAAAATTGGAGTGAATGGAGTTGATAATGCCACATTGACTTTTGATAATGTCGAGGTGCCCCGGTCTGCGTTGTTGGATAGCATCACTAAGGTGGAGAAAGGTGGAGCCGTCTCTAGCAGTGTTCAAAACAAGAGAGGACGCTTCTTGACTGTTGGTATGTAGAGTTTTTTTTTGTTTCTTTGGGTCCTGGAATTGCCCCAATATCGTTTGCATTTTGTACGTAGACTAATGATCCTTGCTTTTGTTGTTGTTGTTGTTGTTGTTGTTGTCGTACGTTATAATACTGTAGCTGATCAGTTGTTGTCAGGTAGAATTTGCATCGCGTCTATGTGCTTGGGAAGTACAAAGATGACTTTGCATGGTGCTTTGCGATATGCTAATACTCGGATGTGCGTTGGTGAATCGGGCAAAAGTGATACCGCTATTTTAGACTATCAGTTGCAACAAAATGCACTGATGCCTTTGTTGGCCGAAACTTTTGCGCTAAACTTTGGATTAAACTATATAAAGGACAGATATGCAGCTCAGAGTGCAAAGGATGCCTTGGATGTTGTGATTTTGTGTTGTGCCATCAAGCCCATGCTTACTTGGCATAGTAATGTGACGGCCAATCTTGCTAGAGAACGATGTGGAGGACAGGGATTCTTGGCTTGTAATCGTTTGGGAGAAGCTATTGCTGGAGCTCATGCCGGGCTCACTGCAGAAGGAGACAACAGGTATAGTATCTTTTTCTATTTTACATAGATGGAATAGAGATATGACAGGATGACTTATTAATTATATGTGTATTTATGCTCTTTATTTATCGCAGGGTTCTTATGCAAAAAGTTAGCAAAGAACTGTTAGGAAAGATTGATAAATCGGGTGTTGCTAAGCATGCTGTTCTTCGTCGACTTCCTGGTGTGGTCCTGAGGGGATCTCTTGGAACTAGCGGAGATTTGAAGAATGAGAAAGTCCTGTTGAATTTATTCCAACAAAGACAGAAATACACTCTGAATGAGTTAGCTTTCAGAATGCATTCCAAGAAGCAGCAAAAGAAAGGGCTGTTTGATATCTGGATGAAAGAAGAATCTGATACTGTGCAAAGGGCCGCATTGGCTTATGGTGAATGTGTCGTCATGGAACAATTTAACAAAGTTATTGAAAGCGCAGATGCTTCTGTTAAAGGAACTTTACTGACTCTATGCCGACTTTATGGACTTCACAGAATTGAGCAGGATGTTGGCTTTTTGGTGGGTGAAGGACTCATTACCTCTTCCCAGATACGGGCCGTAGCTGAAGCGAAGGTGGAATTGTGCCGGGAAGTGGGCGGACAAGCAATTGAGCTCATTGAAGCCTTTGGCATTCCTGAACATATGGTACATTCGCCAATTGCCAAAGATTGGGAAGATTACAATACACGTGACCGACAGGGTGAAATTGTCGACTATGAATTGGGTCAAGTGAAGGAACAACAGAAGTTTGGAGTTGCTTAATTGGGTGCCTGAGGAGAAGAGCTTAATCGAAACAAAAAGCAGTGGAAACTATAGAAACTATAAGAGCATCAAATTGGATTTAAAACTTTTATTAAATAAAATCGAGGCCTTTGCCTCTATAAAACGAAAATTTACAATACGCTATTTTTGTGCATATATAATTTTGAAAGGAAGAATTCCTTATGTATGCCATAAGGAGGGATATAAAACATAATACACTCTCAAATCAAGATGAAATATTATCCCTACCTCTGTTAAAGGACTGCCCAACGGGGAAGAAGCTGAACGATCGGTCCACTAAACTTTGATGGGCAATACTTTCTTGTCCCGTATATTCTGTTTCCGGCTTCTTTAGCAAATGCAGAAAAAAGAACATGTAATTCCACATATTGTGTTCCGACTCGATATGATTTTCATATCCATGAGGCACAATATCAAGTCGCTCTTTACTCAGTCCACAAATAAAGCACTTCGTTTCCAGGTCGTTAGTCATTTCATTTTGCTTGTCACGCAGTTCGCTAAAAGCGTCAATGATTAAACCTTGAATTAGAGCAAGTAAGATGACGATGACAAGAAAGAAAAAGGTAACATCGAAGAACAGGCGAACGCCCTCCGCAGGATCACCATCTGCTCCCCGAATCACATCACCAATACCACCACCTGCCCGAATTCCTCCACTTAAGTGAAACAGAAAACAGTTCAACATAGTATCGCACTTGGCATACGACTCTGAAGCCATGCGGCTGCTAATATTGAAGTGGGAACCGTTGCGGAAAGGCTCCATAAGGGTTTCATTAATATGTCCCAAATTCAGGTATTGGCATCGTGGGTCAAAAATTGAGTCTTCATCAGCCTCACAAAACACATAGAACCGTCGAAAGTAATTGAACGCCACAACGGAATAAACATAGACAACAACAGCCATAAGAATAAACGACAAGGTAAGCTGCCATCCATTTACAGTTAAAGAACGCAAAATATTTTTCAGGGTCTTATTTCTACGGACAATGTCAAGAAGAAGCAAACAATTGCAGAATGGGTACATTAGACTGAAACAAGCACATAGGAAATATAGAAGCTCATACAAAAAGTTCGGATCTACCAGGAGTACCCCGAGCGCCCACAAGTTGTATTCGAAATCAAATCTGCTTCTAATGGCCATGTTAGAGAACAAACCACTTCCAGTAAAGTTGGACATATCTTGCAGCTCTTCAAAAGTTGATTTGTAGGTAGGGTTATCACTGCTATCGCCGTTTGAGTTAGGCAAACCAATAATGGCCGTCACTTCTTCTGAATCCTCTTCACCATCACCTCTTGAAGACTCACCCATATCCTTCTCTGGTCTCAATTCTTCAATTTCATTTGCAAGACCAAGTAATTCAAGTACCTGCTGGTCGTTAGGACACTTCGCTAAAACACGAGTCTTGATATATTTATCATAAAACATCATTGGAAATGATACCGATTTAATAGCTAATTTGCTCCAATAATAGAAGGGAAGAGAACGCATTGGCACTGAAAACCGACGATCCAACCACATCTCTCCTAACTCCAGTCGGTGAACAATTTCTTTTTCACTAGCAAAAATAATGGCAGGGACGCGGACTATAAAGAATGACAAAAGCATGAAAAAGGCAAATATAATTTGCAAAATAGGGACAAATGTAAAAATTGTTGTAATCAGAGGAATATCGGCACCAATTGTAGTTTTGCCAAAATAATCCAGTCTAGCTACTCGTGACTTCGACTTGTCGTCAAAATCGTCCACTTCTACAATCGGTACATCAACACAATCATCATAAGACGTTCGGTACGATGTATCAAATGCCGAACAGCATGACCAGAACATACCCTGCAAACTTGGTGTAACGCAATCACATTGGCCATTTGCACTTTCGACACCCAAAAATTCATTGAAATACCCATGTAGACCAGATGATAGTTCCATTAAAGGCCCAGAAATGTATTCATTACTTATCTCCTCCAGGCTACAAGAATCATTCAGAGCTGTATGTAGGCTGCCATTCACTTCATCAGCCAACATTACTTGGGAATAATCTACTTTGTAAGATAGCAAAACTAAATTCATCAAAACAGCAAATATGAGCGAGCATACTCGGAGTCTATGATAATGCTTTGAGAGAATATATTTTACAATCTGGTATGGCTTTGGCGTACCAATAACCTGGGCCAGATCTTCAGCGACAGACCCACTTTCTTGAGCCCTCTTATTCTTTACAATAGTTTGCAGGTTGGTATCTACCGATGACACACCCAAAAGAACAAGAGGAGAAATTATCTTCAATTTCATCCATACACGCGTAAAAAAAGAAATGAAATACCTGCGAAAGTAAAATGGACGAACTGACATTGACATTTTTTCCAGCATGATGTAAAATCTGGGGTGCAGTAGCTTTACAGGTTCGACTTGTTGGTGATAGAATAAGTGAGCGGCGTCAACCGCCTTTCCCAAATTCACAGCCGGGGCAGGGAAGTGCGACCGATCTTTCAAGATTCTTTGTGCCATTTGCTCTTCGGATAATTCCAAATCATCACGGACTTCTAAAAATTTCAAGGTAGACGACAATTCACTATATTCACCAATTTCAAACAAGATATTTTCAATAAACGACACATATTCTTCGATTTTCTTTTTGTGACTTTCCCTAGCAAGCTGGGAAAAGAACTCTCGCTTGTACTCTTGAATTTGAGGATGTGACCATTGTTCTTTCCAAGACGGGTAAACTGGAAAGTACACTCGTTCTACATTGATCCCATCTCTTCCCACGATATCGATGCGACCGAGCTGATTTTCAAAGTATTTGAAAATTCCCTTCAGCATTGAAGACGACGAATATATGCCAATAGTGTTCAATCTATCATTTAAAGATTTCATTAAAACTGCATAAGAAAATGCAATGTCATCTGCTTGTTTGTGAAAGGCGCTTGCAAAGTTTACATAGTCAATTCTACCATCGGATGTAGGATTCGTTGACATAACAATTAGATCTATATTTTCCTTGCCAATATGTTTGACACTCAATACGTCATCATCCGTAAGGATTCTTTTGAAAGCAGATACACTGATGAAACCATCAAGTTTAGGATCAGCCCTTTGAAACAATCGCAAACATGACACACTGGCTGACCGTATGCATATAGCACAGAATGTCAAAGTACTCATAATATGCCTATAAGAGTCTGTAAATGTCTCCAGCATGAGCTCTGCAGTTCTTTTCGATTGCATTCCACCTTCCAACATGGCTAAGAGTAGATCAAGCATGGCATTGTACAGAGTAAGAAACTGACGAATGCTTTCATTAAACGTTGGAACTTGGCGGAGCATGCAATTGATGTGATCATCCAAGAGAGAAAGAAACGCATTTACACAGTCCCACAATCTACTCTTGCTCAGTGCCTTTTGATTGTTCACACAAGGTCCTTGAATATACTCAGTAAGAGAGCGAAATACTTGATTGGCAACAGCAATGATCTTCACACTTGCCCTATCGTAATGCTCAGTGCGCATTCCCGAGCTTACAAATGTCCAATGAAGATTGCTGAGACCTTCTTGCAGAAACATTAGAAAATCTACAGAAGCGACAACAAGATTAAAGCTTTTTGAATTTTGTGGTTGGTCTCGCAGATAATTTTGAAATTTTTCATTGTGACCTTCGCACAGCAATTGCAGAAACCGGAACAAATCACTACCAAATTCGGACAGAGACGAAACAGCAGATTCCTCCTTTTTTTCCAAATCTTCTAAGGCAATAAGGTTCATTTCATTTAAGTTCGCCGCCCGTGAAAGCAGCTCCAAATCAAAGCTACGGCATTTCTCAATCATATCATACAATGATTGCGTAAAACGAAAGTCCTTTTTTCTATTCAAATAACTGAACATAATATTTTGTACAGTTGTATTACCCCCGCTAAGCATCGCAATACCAAGCTTCAAAGTGCTGTGCGAGCGGGCACACACAAGCCCATTCATGCCACTGATAACATCAATTACCATTTCACCGGCACCACGCTTTGCCAAATGCAACTGCTGCATCCCCAATTCCCGCATCCATTCAATTTTTTTGGAAACACGCAAGTGGCCCTCATACTCCAAAAAGGTTTCTTCAGTTACGCAGCTTTTGCATAAGGCATCGGCAAATTTTAGATGAACGGACTCGGATGTATTTTTCTGAGTCATCAAACCAATTAGTTGTTTTACGCGGATTTCATTTTCTTGATTGGAATTTTTTCGTTTCTTCTTTAAGTCAATATGTAGCCGCGTCAAATCATTTTCATACTCACTGGAAAACTTCTCATGGTAAGCCGCATTTTCTTTTAAAAGAACGGACAGCAAATTAATGTTCCTATTACCGAAGTAGTCCAACCTTCTCAATTTAATCCCACTGCTCAGCAGCCTCTTAAGACTTTCAAATTGATGCCACCTTTTGTTCAGGTTTGCCCATTTGCTCGTTAAGGTTTCCTCTTGCAACCGTGAAAGGGATATAGCTAGATAAGTCATTCGCTTAACCATCATGCTGGCTAAGCACCTTTTCTTGCGATCCGTCAAATTCAGATATAATTCTTTCGCTTTAAACACCATAAAGGCAAATGCTTGGGATAGCCCCATCTGCTTTACTTGGAGATCCACTTCCTTTTTATCATCAAGCACACTCGCATCAAGTTTCTTTCGTCTACAAAACTCAAGTTTCGAACTAGATGTACTGAAGCCCCTAAGCAAATTCCTAGACTTCAAACGATAAAGAGATTTGGTCGCCGATGATTTTGAAGGTTTTTGAGCCTCGGGGGAGTCGAATATGTTTGAGCGAGAAGCCACAGAAACAAAAATGTCCGGTAGTTCTTTACCATTTTCTTCGCCATCTTCTTCAAATAATTCCTTTTGACTTTCCAAATATAGCTTTTCAATTAGACCGCTTATTTCAATTTCAAGTTCTGTGTCAGACAAGCCTTTTTTTGCCCAAATCTGAGAACCTAATCGAACAACTCTTTCATGCTCCCCAAATACCTGCATGTATATTGGATGCATAAATTTCAACAAATCACGAAGATAATTTGGTCCGAAGCCAAAATCTTTCTTCTCAAATCTTAAATTGAACAATGCGATAAGGTTCTCAAAAAGAACGCAGAAGTACACAGGACCCTTTTCAAAGGTCGAAAAGTTATACGCCTGAAACTTTTCTGCCCATACTTCGCTATTATATTCAAAATAGGACGCAAGAAGAGTGAAATAGAGGTCAAGTTCTTTGTACATGTCACGCTTTAAAGACATATACTTTCGATATTTTTCATGATCATTAAGGGATGATTTCAGTTTTTCAAGCAAATGGTAAAGCATGGTAACTTTTTCGCATACATGAACAAATACTTCATTGACAACAAAATCCATACTCAAACGCCGAACAATGCCTTTCGCCCTATTAACCATTTTTGCCTTCCGCTCATACTCGAGCTTTGATGACGCCAAACGAATTATGTTCCGCACAATGTCTTCAATAAGTGCCCTTATTTCTTCTTCACTTCTTTCCATATATTCTCCTACATCCAAAAGAGGATTTTTCACCCAAAATGATCGTGCATAACTACAAAGAATCGGGATAGTCACATCACAAACAAAGGGAACAATTATGCCTTTTCCTTTCGAGGGTTTTCCTTTTTTGCTACAACAACAGGCTTCCGAGGCCGTTATCAAATCTGAAATCATTTGCTCAGGTCTCGTTTGGCCTTCAACATTCACTTCCGAACACGTTTCTGGACAAAGAACAGTGATTGTTGCTAGAGCTTCCCCCATTACCATTCGAGATTTTGGTCTAGTGCCTGCTTCGGCGCTTACTAGCTTATCGATGATATTAAAAAGTTTCATAGTCATTTTTTGCTCCTCCATCTTTTCTTCATCAGCTTTACCTAAAAAGTCCGAATACGTGGTCGCTACAGTTTGAGATAACTTGTTGCTTTCGTCATCAATATGTTCAACCTCAAAGCACAAATGACAAAATGCCCTATCAAAGATAAGGGTTATCGTAGGAAGAACTATCTCAAAGGAAAAATCAGCAGCGGCACTATCTGTCAACGCGTCTTCGAGGTATTTCATATTATCTAGACAAAAATTAGAATGATAATTAGCAGGTAACACTGGTATTAGTTTACTAAGGCATTTTCGGCATTGCTTGATCAACGCTTCCGTCATAATAAAAGGTTTCACTGCAACAGCTTCTACAAATTGTCCAACAATCCCAAATGAAGGTGATTGGGGCATTTCCTCAGAAATGGTATTAGAAGGAATACTTCTACGCCTTCTGCGCTCGAGGTCCTTGTCAACACCAGACAGGGGGTATAAAGTCAATCGAATACGCTCCATAACGCACTGAAACATCATAATAACGAGTTTTCGTTCTTCATGAGACGCATTACTATACACTGATTTTCCTCCAAAGTACAGCCCATGTTTATCAAAATATTCTGACATGATAGGTATCAAAACAGTCATGCAAAAATGCTCATGGGTGTACACCTTTCTGGCAGATGCACTTTTACTTTCTTGGACAGTTAAATCAAAAGCCTCGATGCATTTTTCAAGTACAAGAAGAGACATCTTTTTGACAGATCCCTTGTACCCGTCCTCGAGAAATTTGCTCTTAATATCAAAACCAAAGTATTTGATAAGTTTGATACAATTCACAGATATTTCATGGTCGAGATCTTTCGCCTCTTTAGTCTGCATATCGTAAGGCACGAGGTTAGGATGAGTTCGTTCAGTCAAGCTACGGACGTAGCCAAACCGATATCCTTCCTGCTTCTTTGTCATCACAAATTGATCATGAATATTTTCCGCCACTCTGTCTGCCAAACTTGCAATATGAGGAGCAAGAACAAGCCCCTCTAAATCAATAACCTCAAACACAGGGCAGTATGAACCAGGATCACTCCCATATTCTTCTTCTTTTTTACGAATAGATTCACATGCTTTTGCCCATGTATCACCAACAGGAGCAATAGAATAACCAAGAGCCTGAATTAGTTTAAGATTGTACTCTGCAGTTTTCACACTAAAATCTTTGCATTGTTCCGAAAGAGAACCAAATGGCATTAACTTTGGGTTTTTCTTCTTTTCATCGTTTCTCTCTGGCCCGTATTTCCAACCACACGCTTTTCGCCTCAGCGCCCAAGAATTATGGGTTTGCTCAGCTAAGAGAACCGCAAGCTTCTTTTGGTTTTCAGTCAACCTAATAAAGCTTACATCAACTGGGGAAGGTTCGTATTTCGAGGCACATCCACTATTACCCTGCGTTATCTTCCACACCTTTGCCCAATCCAGATCAACATGAAAGTCAGGTGCTAAGGCGCAAACGATCTTAGTATAGCACGCCACTGCCTCTTGAACCATTTGGCTACTTTCAGATACAGCTATATCTTTGAGAATCATAATAACATCACGACCCAGAATAGCAGTAATCTGCTTTTCTTCCAATGACGCAAATCCAATTTCTTTGTCCCCGCTTATTCCAAAATATTTACAATGGGCTTCGTAAAATCCATTAAGAACTCGCAAAGCAAATTGCGCACCGTCCTTGCAACGTTTATAATCGTTCAAGTCTTTCGAAAACCTTCGCATCACACGCAAAAATGTACTCGGATGACATGATTTGGCTATATTTAAAAAGCATTCAAGCATTAGCTTGGAGTGCATTTCATAGTGCCAACAGCATTTCAATCGGGACATATTATATAATACATGAATCAACCCATCAACAATGTAAGAGAAATTCTCAATGGATAGGAGAAAATGTGCATTGGTTTTAATAACGCTTGTGATTTCTTTGAATATATAGGTATTTGTGCTTTGAGACACCGCATCCATAGACCTTACTCTTGCATTCATATCATGCAAATAGCATTTCTGAACCAACTGCTTAAATAGCGCAGCACTGCTCACTCCGTAAATGTTAAGAAAAAGCTTGTGGTAATGTGCTTTCGCTTCTAGAGGCATCAGGTCATCAGTTAAGAATGATAGCAGACTATCTTGAGACATTAAGCTAGCCAGCATGTTCTGTACCTTTTCCTTGCTTAACTTCGCTTCCTGACTCTCGCTAGAGCATATATTAGCACAGTCCGCAAAAAGACTAATCAAATTCACATGATAACCAATCAAGCCAGATAGCTTAAAACTTCCAATGTTTCGTTCACCCTTCATACACATAAGCACATGTTTCCGTCGCTCTTCATACCCCTTTACGCCGTTGAACAAAACCAAAAGCTCGGGTCTTGAAACTATACTAGTAACCACACTCATGCAATTCGTCACTATAGACTCCCCATTTACTTTCACAATACATTTCAAAAAATCCAAGTACGTGTCTATGTTACGTGAAGTATCTTCCCCGCTCATATACCGCTTCACATGGTGGCTTAGCAAATCCAGGTACATATCAATTCTTCTCCTGCCAAGCAAAATACACAAAGTAGAGTTTCCTTTTACCAAAGCTGACAACAATTCCAAAGAGTCATCGCTGGTGTACAGACGCGTCACAAGGCTTTTGTAATAGACAAACACAAGGACTTGATTTGCACTGTTTCCTTCACAAAACTGAACAAAAAACTTATAAAAAAGCCCCATCAAGTCATTGCAAAGTGAATTCATATCTTCTACCTTGATTGTTTCCTGCAATTTTGAAACCTTGAGCAATAATTCAAAAGCCTGTTGATACTTGGCACTCGGCAATTTCAAGTGGATTGCAGCTTTCAAGGAACTTTCTAAGAAAATAAGCTTCTGAGCAGAAGTAACTAGCTTATTTTTTTCATGAAGATCGTTAATGACGCTATTTTTAATTTCATTGCTAAATGCTTGAACTTCTCGAAGCTTGTGCTCTTTAAATAAGAGGTCGTCATCAACCAAGGGAATATCAAACAAGTCCTCATCGTCGAGCGAATCCGTCCTATCAAAACTTTGTTCTTCATTTGAGCTATTTTTGTTCCGGTAATCCTCGATAGCCTTTGAAGCATATGAAACGGCGTATGACCATTGATCCAAATAAATTTCCAATACTTTTTCTTGCTCTACTTCGTCTTCGTGCTCATTTCCCACGTCAAGAACCTCATCATTGTCGAAAACTCTACTTCTTCTCCCGGAGGCCGTCTTTTCTATTCGAACAGACATTTCAGGAAGCTTTTTTTTCCCATATTTGCTGCTAAGATCTACATTCTCGAAAAAATCAAACACGTCCAAGGCGATTACATTCACATCCGAAGTGATTCGATCAGAAGACATTTTCTGCTGATACACTTCTTTGATAATATCAATTAAGATTTTGTGTCCCCCGAGGACTCTTAACATATCCTGCTTTTGCTTAAGTGACCCGTACTCTACATCAATGAGGTTTTGCAAAAGTACTTTCAGATTCATTAGCTCTTTTTCGTCTAATACGACATCAGAAAACTTGACCAATGAACCAAGCAGCATGCACAGCCCAGGGAGTGATGGGAGTTCACAAATAACTTCTACCGACCCTAAAGCTTCGCACAGGTCTTCTGACTCACGGTACTGTCTATAGAGAAGCTCGAACGCTTTGTTTTTGAGGCTATCGCTTCTGATTCTCTTTTCAGTCCACTCAAGCATCGTATCTATACAAAATTTGTTCAATTTTGCTGCGTGAAGTTCCAAATACGAATAGCCGGATTTTCGTAACTCGGCAAAAAGGTTGTCATACGAGTCACCGCCAGAAAAAACACTAAAACTTGATCGTCTGGAAGAAGTCGACTGTGTACTATCACGCCGATAACTGCCCCTTTTCGAACCAGTTTCACCACTACTTTCTGATAAATGACGCATTCGATCTTCTTTAACTCCATTTCTCAGTCTCTCTAAAAGCGTCGCCAACGATTTTGGATCTTTAGATGATGATGTTTTGGATTCCGCTCGCCCACATAGACCTACTATAAATTCATTTAGAGACTTTAAAAAGGGATTATTGTCTTTAAAGAATTGTTTCACTTGGTCAACAGGGCTCTTTCTCAGGCAGTGGTTTTCGTTCACTACTGTCATAATACTACTGTCACCCCTTTTCAGTCTGAAAGAGCAAACAAAATGTAAATTAGTATAACAATACGAGTACAAGTCACATAGCAGATACAATAAGTATACAAACAACTTACGCAGTTATTTCAGCAGACTGTTTGCCGCTATAATCCAGCAAATATTCGTCTGCTGCTTTCGTTATAAATCGTACTCTGCCTTTTAGAATGATATTGCATAAAACACCCAATATATAACAAACTCGCATTTTCACTTCATCGCTCATACGAAGATAAATAAGTCCAATTCTATTTTCACTTTCACTACTTCCAAATGTGTTCTCATCCAGACATGAAAGTAAGTCTGCAATGTCATCCTCATCCAACTTTTCCAGAACCAGCAGCTTAAGCACAATCGTCAATATTGATGCAACAATGTCAGATCCGGTTAACTCCAAATTTGCTTCTACGCTATTAAATACAGAGTATACTTTCTCTTTTAAAAAGTGAATACAATAATCTTTCAAGTCTTCCCAAGGAAAGGATTGCTGACCTTCCTCCTTCAAAAACACAAAAGGAGAAGGTGCGTTATCTCTCAAGCTTTTAACTGAATAAACATATTTGGACTTAAGAATATTTGTGCGAAGTCTTGGATACAAATGCACGCTAATTAAGAGTTTGCAGAACGCGGTACGCAGTTTCTGAGGCATACTTCCATGTCGTATAACGTACAGCATTTGATATGGGCAAATGTGCTGTCTAAGCTTTTCGATTGCATAGTCATTACCTGCGTAGGCCATTTGACAAAACAAAAGTAAGCAATTAATTTCATAACGAAGAAATAGAGGTATTCTTCTAAAGATTGATACCATGCTCTCGTACTGGTTGAAAACGCTAACAACAGCAACATAGTGACCTTGACTCTTGTAATTAAATCCTGATTGTTCTTCCCGGAAGTCGCCTCGTACATTCCACACCGATCCTCTGTCGTCTAACTTATCCATATATATAAGGCTTGGTGAGAATACAGGCTCCCACGTTCCTGAATGTAGCAGCTGTAGACTCAGCCGTCGAGGATGAACCATCCTTAAAAGCTTATAGCTAGCCGGATTTGTTAAAAGAGCTCTAGTAAGGGGAAGGGCCCCATTTATACCCTTACACTCACAAAAAACAACATCTGCCACATGCTTATTTCCCGCAGACACGCAGATCATTGGATACAAATATTCGCATCTGGTAATCTTAAATTTGAATTTTTCGTCTTCTAAAACAGCACCATTTACACTAAACCACAACTCTTTGTTATCAAGATCAGCATAGCAACCAATTCGCCATGTAGTCGACGGGTCTTCCCTGGGCGGAAAATCCTTTCCACCAACAAGAAAGGTAAACTCCTTGCTTTGAAGGTCCATTAAAACCGGATTACCAATAAAACTGTTACTAGCCCATCCCATATAAATTTTCGTCTCGTCTTGGGAGGTAGGTATTATGACTTCATAGTAGAAGAGTCCCTTTTTACATGTACCTAACGCCATATTAAGCCTTAAAGTCTCATAGTCCTTCAGGCTATCACTTGTTTTAATTGAAGTTTCTTCTTTTAACACAGATAAGGTGGTGGTTCCATCAAGCGAGTAGGTTTTCTCTATATGCAAACCTCTAGAGCGCGAATGGACATATTCCACATTTGAAAACTTTAAATATTCACTGGCAAACATGTACCGAAAGTTGTCTTGAGATCCTGAAAGAAAGGTTTTCACAGGTTTGTATCCCTCTTGACAAGCAAAGCCCGTATAAAAAGAGAATGGTACACTCCCCAAATTCACACGGATGGATTGATGGGACCCAACACTAAACACAGGGCACAAAGCCAAACCACTTTCTATAATAGGTAAAAGGTCGTTAAAGGCAATATCTTGCTGGTCTGTATGATCGATCATCGTTTTCCCATTTAGCATGAATCTTATTTCTCCCTTATCACAGTCCAGACAGCATCCAATTATATCCCCGGGCAAGGCGCGCTCCCCATACGAGCTCGAGTATGAGTGCCACTTTCTTGCCAAATGAGAATCAAACGCCCACGAGCAATTGTCATCCCCTGCCCCAATCCCGTTTCGGGGATCAGGGTTGAAATGTCTATGTGCAAACCCCACCCTGACATATCCTTCTGAAAGAATTTCGGCTTCATAATACCACTTTCCACTTGTAAATTGGAAGCTTTTATACAAGTGAAAAGTTCGAATATTTCGAAATATGGTGCTATACTTCAGACCGCCATCAATCACATCAAATCTGCGTATTTTGAAGCCAACGGATATAATTACCTGAATTGTCTCCCTCAGTGGACCTCTATAGATATCCTTTCTACCCTCATCAAGCTCATGATAAGGTACCAGAGCGGTCATGTACTTACGCTGGTCATCGTCCTTGAAGGAAAAGCACCACCCATCTCGCTTTTTCGCCTCAAGTTCAGTGTTATGCGAATTTTCCGCCAACTTGTCCACCATTTCTTCCATGTCATTTGGAAGTTCTAGTCCTTCTGATGAAAGGGGAATAGGACAGAACCCGTTTGAAAAACACAGAGGTTCAGTCTTTTTTTTACGTTTGACAGAAACGGTGGCATTAGGATCATATGTCACTAAATAGCCTAAGCTGATTAAGTTCTTGATAGCTTGCAACGCTTGATCAGAGAATTTAGCTCGGACACTACTCTCCAAATCGTTAAATGGCTTCAAATAAGTGAGTTTCTTGTTAGCCCTGTCATCAACATCTGAGTAGTCGTAGCCGTCTTTCAATAAGTCCAAACAATGGCTTGTGTGCATGCTTTCAGCAAGGAGCTCCCCATATCCAGAAATTTCGATTGGAAGATGGATCTCATTCAATTGGGTTGGGGGAGGCGTTTCGTCTTGAAACATCCCGCAGCCTGTTAACGTTGTTAATCCTCGTTCGAGACCCAAAACTCCGCTAGTATGACAATAACTTAGCAATACTTCTTCATCACTATTCCTGGCTACATGCCCCACAGGAATATACATTTTATCTTCCAAAGCCAACGGCGAGGAGTCCTTATTCCCTAGAATAACTCGAAGCTCTACTCCATGGCTTATGCTTACAACAGGTACAAATTGAAATACAAGATTGATATTTCTAAACGCAACACCCATATATTTTCCATTCACAGTATACGAAATGGTGCCATCCTCGAAGTCAATAAATACTCCTACTCTTATGCAGCACTTGCCAGGCTTATAATCTTCTTCACTGAAGCCTCCGTAGCCTTCGGATTCACAACCATGCCATATAGATTTAAGATCGTATCCATACGAGAAGCAATCATCACCCACACTTCTTCCATCCATAGCCTGAGGCTGAAAACCCTTTGTCGCCCAACCTAGGCGCATTATATGCCGTTCGTTCGGTATCTCGGTGACTTCTACCTCATAGTACCACGTGCGAAGATTTTCTTTAACGTTACGAGAAGGGATATAGAGATTTGCATACAAAGATTCCACAACTAGGGTTAATCGACTATCCAAAAGTAAGTTCCGCCCTCTGTCCAGAATAGCATCACTGATATAATTCTGAAATTTTCGTATTGCTTTGTCCCCAACAGTACACAAATTTGCAAGAGCTTTTACGACTTTGCCATCCCGCCCATTTTTTTCCATAAAGTCGATAAGTGTATCAATATGGTCCGTTGTCACATGATGGGTGCATTCGGGGTTGTCTTCAAATAGCATAATAATAATTTCAATAACTTCAAGGCCATGCCCCAAGTGCGACATTATCAAATCAATACTATGCTCCTTCATAAATATTACTTTGTTTTCTGAGCGCAGAGACAAATGCACCTTGAGTAACCCGTAGAAACGCCGAAGAAGATCAGCAGCATCCGCGTTCATTGGGTCGTCAATTTCTTCTATGCGTATGGAGCTGATTGGTCGATCAAAAGGAATTCTTATTGACATGCCCACGAGGTTAATAACTTTAAACTCACTTGCTAAAAGAACCCTCGCGAACATTAACTCATCATTGCTTTTCACAGATACTTCATACTCCCTTTCTCGCTTTTTAAAATATGCAGCTATTTTGTCGAAACTGGCAAAATACCCTTGCAAGGAGGCTTTGATTTCTTTAGCTTGCTTTGCTTTTGCGTCTTCCTCGACATCTTTGGTAACAGTTATTTTCGCCCCACTAAACAAAAAATTTCTAATATTGGAAAGAAGGGAAGTCCCAAATAACGTCATTAGTCCATCACGAAGGACATCCGGGCTGATTTTGTAGACGACAATGGCATCATCAATACTGCACTCCCTTTGTGGTACAATTGTCACACAGTCATTGTCAGTAGAAGTCACATAGTTATTGGAAATCGAAACATCGACCGATTTTGTAGCCTTTAGAATCGACCCACTATTATTATCTTGCCCTTCCTTGGAATCTCCTGACACTGAATCAACATGTGCATGTATCCAAACACCCATGTTGTGCTGAAGAAAAAGAAGCGTGTCACCAAATCTAATAGAAGGCGTGCCCATAAGTCCTTCTTGTCTATTAAATACAATACTGCTTCCATCCCCTATGCCAGTCATTTCATCTTGAATAGGTCTCAGCAAAAATATACTAGAATTCATCAGTTCTTCTGTTAATGTGAATATAGGCTCTGGGTGGGTTTTATAACACAAGTATAAACCCGTTAGTAGATGACGCAACCTAATTTGTTGCCCCCAACCAATATAAGACCCTCCCCACTTCATATCTAAAAGCTCAATAACCCAAAACGAATTCATTTGCACCAAAGGTGCATTTTTCAAAAATGCAATCGTAAGGGGGGCATCTTTTGCTGATCTTGAGCCTTTTGGCTTGTTTATAACAACCAAGTTTTGATTTTCTAGTTTTCTGGAAAAGAAAATAACATCTCCACCTTTGAGATACATTCCCGAGTCCTTCTTATACGAATTAAACGGATTTAACTTCCAAGTACACTTGCGAAAGGAGGCTTTCACCATTACCTCTTGGTCTAACCCCTTTCCCGGATCAGCCCACGCCTCAACAAAGCGCTCTGAAGTGATAGAAACGAGCAAGATTTCATCCCCTAACTTAACCTTCTCACCCTCGAGCCGCTGCTTGCTATTTGGGAGAATTCGAAACCAAGTTTCATCTGAATCATCATCAGCTCTCCCATCCGGAAATAGCCCCACATAATATTGATTATCCAACTGCCGCGCGTTAGTTAAGGCCCCAGCAGAGTCCCCTTTGGCACAGTGTAAAATTTTTCCGCTATAAAAATGACGAAACTGTACTATATTCCCATAAACAACGACATTCTGTCTACTTTTCATTGTTTTGAAAGACTGCACACCTCGAGAACGAGACGCCACACAATTTTCAACCACAAACAAGCTTTCATAATGACGGAAGGACGCAGCGGTGGCGTTTTCCGAAAGCTTAACTTTACAATGCTCTTCGTAAATATTCGCACCATGCATAAATCCAATTACTTCAGCTGTTGGTCGATGGGGCAAGACGTTATAATAAGACGTCGTTAAAAAAGTAGAATCCCCTACACGAAGAAAGTTAAAGTCGTCTCTATCAAACCCCATAGCCTCATCAACCGTACTAGTATTCTCATTGATGTTAGAATCAGACCCAGTCCAGTTCAGACTCAGCCTTGAGTCCTGACTGGTCAACTGGGACCTCGACCCAGCCGTGTTCAAGTCCACAGAAGACATTTCCCTTCCGTCCACACGGCTCCAGGCAAAGTTCCTATTTCACTTCTCTTTCAAAATGATGCAAGACAAATAAATACTCAAAAATTCAGACGTCTCAGTCAGCCAATCTATAAACAATTCAAAAAAAAAAAAAAAAAAAACAATAAAAAAGAAAAGAAGAAACAAAAAAAAATGATGTGATATGAACTGAAACAAAACAAAACAAACCACAAAAAAAAACGAATCCAAGAAAAACGAAACGAGAAAAGAACGGAAAAACAGGAAAGGCAAAGAAAAAAAAGAAAATACAGAGGGATGGGATGGAGGAAAAAGATCAAAAGCGATATGAAAACAACAACAATAATAAGAAGAAGAAGGAGAATCAACGAGTGCTCCGCCGCTCGTCCTCTTCTTCTTCCGCAACAGGAGGAGGGGCAGGGACATCATCCACCTCTGTAGGGGACCAGGACTTCATCTTATCGCAACGGGATCGCACCCAGCAAGGTCATTTACTTCTCGTATCCCTGCTGGAGAATTTCTGTGTGATGTACGGTACAGATGGAAACAAACACCGCAAGTTGTTCTTTGTGATTTGTAAGCAGCTCGCGAGGATGGGGATCATTGATTCCGTGTCGTTTTTGGATGATCTAGGCCATGTACGGAATGCGTATAAACGCGCATTTACAGGGTTGATTACCGAAGCTTTTAAATCCATTGAGAGGGAGGAATCCTATTTGAAATCTCGTTCACTTGGTTATAATGATGAGAAAGGGGAGAGGGCTGAAGAGGGAGAGGAAGAGGGAGAGGAGGAGGGAGGGAGGGAGGGAAAGAAGAAAAAGAAAAAGAAGAGGGGTAATAGTACTAATCATAATCTTCATGAGCACGTACCAATGTCTCCGCCGCCTCCTCCTCCACGCCCACCAGTGAATCATGCTCGAGGGGTGGAGGATGCGGGAAAGAAAATGGGAGGAGGAGGAGGAGGGAAGGAAGAAGTGCCTGTGTTTGCCTCCTCGCGGTACCTTGAGGATTTTGAAGAGCTAGGCAAGCTTGGGGATGGTGGTTTTGGAACTGTGTTCAAGGCGAGGAATCGTTTGGATGGGCGGGTGTATGCGATTAAGAAAGTGCGGTTGAAGAATTGTGATTGGAGCGTGTATACGAAGGTGATGCGGGAGGTGAAGAGTCTGGCGCATCTGGAGCACGAAAATGTGGTGAGGTATCACGCAGCGTGGGTGGAGTATGGGTCAATTGGGGGAGGACATGGTAAGAGTAGAGGGAAGAATCGGAATAACAACAACAATGATGATGATAACGATGTGATGGGGAGAAATACGAATAAGCATCATGTTGGTCACGCGGCCATTGCAGCAGAGCCAGCTGTGGGCGATGACTATTTAGGGCCGGCGTTGAGGGATATGTTTGGTGGACTTTTGGGGTCTGCAAATGGAGCACCGGCCAGTGAAGCTACCCCGGCACCGTTTTATCATCATTACAAGTTGAATAATCAGGGCCCGGGTGGTACTGGTAGTCAGAATTTCCCCTATCGTGGTCAGCCCAGAATTGAGGCTCCCCTGGGTATTGGTATGGCCGGGGCTAGAACGATTGGCGGCTCAACGGGGAAAGTTGGGAGAAGGCACAGTACGAATTCGAGGGAAACGGAGGCGTACCTGTCGTACTTTTCTGGATCATCGCACAGCTCAACTATGGAGTTGTTGCACTCGTCATCTGGATCTAGCAACATTGATAGCAGGAATGATGGGTCTGACGGGTTGCTTTTCCGACCCCGCGGGCGTATTGGGGGGGAGGAGGAGGACAGTGTGCGGGATGTGACCCCGGTAGCAACCTGTTCTGATGATCTATACGAAGAGGATAGTATTGTGTTTGAAGACATGCATATGCAGTCCTCACATCATCACCTTCACTCGCATGTTCAATTTGTGGATGATGATTTTGAGCTGAAGCAGCAGCGAGAAATGTGGCAAGGGAGGGCAAGAATCAGAAACTTCTCGGAAGTGAGTGAGAGTTCGTTCCTTGACTTTGCTGTCGGTAGTGCCTCGAGTGATTTAGATGAGTTGGATAATGATAGCCGAGGAACTGGAGGACATACGAAAGATGATGATTCTGGGTCGGAAATTGTTTTCGAAAATGAAAATGGGGGAGGGTTGGAGAATTCTGGAGATGGAATGGAAAGGAGATTGTCTGATGATAGCAATGAAGACGAGTTTGACCCAAGCAAGAATCAAAGCCTTGCAGTAATGGTTGACAGAGCGAGAAGGCGATACAGCTCGCAGAGCTCCGCGTGGTCACTTGCTTCTAGTAGTACAAGTCGCAATGCCTTTTTTGCTAAGCATGCCGGTGAAATTGATGATGTAATTCCAAGGAGAAAAGGCTCTGGGGACCATAAAGCTCACGATTTCTTGGGTGACTTTGGTGAATTTTCTGCGTCTGGGTGCTTAACGTTGTTTATTCAAATGCAGTATTGTCAGCGAATGTTGCGAGATTGGATTAGTGAGCGTAATCAGAATATGCCAACAGCGGAAGTTGAGGGTGCTAATTATGAAGAGTCAATGAAGATTTTTCATCAAATTGTGAAAGGGGTGGAATATATTCATTGTGAAGGTCTCATCCATAGAGACTTGAAACCTGTTAATATATTTATGCATGGTTCTGTGGTGAAAATAGGCGATTTTGGCTTATGCACCGGGACGATAGAAGGCTGCATACCCCTTGCGCATCCTACAAAAAACTACTCCGAAGAGACCTTTGGCCAAGTTCGATCTTTGAATGCCCCCACAGATGAAATTGCCGATATACACGGGTCTGCGAGTTCATTGGTGCTTTTGGGAACCAATTTAAGTGACCATACCACTGGGGTTGGAACAGGAACATATGCAAGCCCGGAGCAGCTGCTCCAGCGGGATGGGTTCGAGGGCTATGACGAGAAGACGGACATATTTAGTTTGGGAATTATTTTCTTTGAGCTATTTTTTCCGTTCAAAACGGGAATGGAAAGAGTTATTGCGTTGAAAAACCTCCGGGAAGGAATTCTTCCAGAAGAGTTTCTGGTACGATGCCCTAAAGAAAGTGCTTTTATACTCTGGTTAACAGCTGCAGACCCCAAAGATAGACCGTCTGCATCAGAGATATCCCAACTCGCTCTAATCAAACAGGGCGAAGACGAACAAATGAAAGATTTGAAAAGGCAACTTTGTGAGAAAGATGATGAAATTGCAATGCTTCGAGAAGAATTAATGAAATTGAAAACTGCTTCTGCAAACTTTCATGGAACTACTTCAGACACTTGACGGGAGCCCCCAAAGCCTCAAGCAAAATGCTTTGATATATTGTAAATAAACCATTTTGAAGTCGGTGAAAATGACTAAAACAACGTCTCCTTTCGCAGAATATTTTTATACACGTTTTCTATTATTTATTATTACTTGTTTCAAATACTATTAAACAGCTTTTTAATTTCCTTCATTTTTCTTTGCAATTTCCTCCCATCTCCAATAATAATAACAATACACAAAAGAAAAAAGATAAAAAGAATAACTCTACACATTCAAACAAAGCGGAATATGCACAAGCACCCCTTTTACGCGAATAAAATTAAAAAGAAAGCCGAATGCCAAATCTCCAAACAAACAAAGAACTGAAAAAGAAAGAACTAGCAAGAAAGCATTAAAAACGGAACCAGAATAAGAGCATACAACATAAGGCGAAAAGTAAGGCAAGAGAAAGAATGAAAAAACGAAACACTAAGATAGCCTATGGTTCCCCTCCCTCCTTTTTCTTGCTACTTGCCCTTCCCTCGCTCCTTTTTCTTTTCCGTCATTTTTTAATGACAATTCCTTCATTCATTCTCAATTTTCTTTTACATTCTTCATTTCCTTTCTTTTTTTTTTCCTTTTACCCCTTTGTTCCTCTTTTCATTTATCCAATCACAACCTTAGAATTTCCTTCAAGGAAGTCATAAGGAGGGATTTCCAAGTTCAAAGGAGCGGGACCTCTCCTAATACGTCCGGAGATGTCATAATGAGATCCGTGACAAGGACAGAACCAGCCGCCAAAATCACCTGCTTCACCCACAGGCACACAACCCAAATGCGTACAGACACCAATCATAATCAACCATTTGGGCTCTGGAACACGCTGGGCATCAGTTTCCTTGTCTCTCAATGTGCTGATATCAACAGCAGCGGCTTCAGCAACCTCCTTATCGGTACGGTGGCGGATAAAAATGGGCTTACCACGCCATTTAACAGTCAGATTCTTACCCTCGGGGATTGCAGTCAAATCAATTTCAACCTTGGCCAAAGCAAGAACATCAGCAGACGCACTCATGGTACTGATAAATGTGTTGACCAGATTTTTGGCAGAAGTGGCAGCCAAAACACCCCCAGCTCCCACCATCATATAAGAAAAGGTACGACGAGAGATGTCCCCGCTGGTTGCAGGTCGACGATATTCCGAAAAGTCAGGGACATTGTGAGCAAATCTAACTTGAGCTTTACCTATACACACATGCGAAAAAAAAAATTAAAATTAAAAATTAGAATCAAATCGTGATAATAAAATCATCAAAAAACTCAATCCCCTCTCTCTATTCCAAGTTCGTCTCTCTATCTCAAAAAAAAACAACTAAATCAAATCTGCCCCCAGCAGCTCTTCCACATATTCTTTTCCTTTCTCTCTTTCTTTTTTTCTTCTAAAACAATCTCCCCTCCTGCTTCCCCACACCAGAACATATGTTTCTTTTCTTTTCTTTCTATTTCTACCTACCAAAAGCGCTATATGAAGAGGTGG
>PDIM01000055.1:58121-80409 GCA_002811675.1 Ichthyosporea sp. XGB-2017a | reverse complement strand
AAATAGAAAGAAAAAAAAAAAAAGAAAGAGAAAAAAGGAAAAAATGTAACACGGACAAAACAAAAAAAGAAAAACAACTCAAATCAAAAAAACCAACAACAACAACAAAAAAAAAAAAAAAAAAAACTCGACAAAAAAGAAGAGAAATCCAAATGGTTACACTAATCCAAATCCCCGAGATATACACAACAGCACAAGACGACAGTGGACGCTACAGAGTACAATTGCAAAGGAGAGACAGTCCAGCTCCCTCCCAACACACAACATATAATTAACGACGGGGATCGAGTAGTTAACCACACAGCTGTAACCTATAAAGATTCTCCGCCCCCTGCTTGGGCCCGGGGGCTCCATCCTCGGCCCACGCAAAAACACCCGGTAAATTATCAATGAAATGTGAGACATTGTCAAAGGGGCAGCGAATCATCACCTGGCCGTCCCCCATACATCTCCATAGACAATAATTGGTAGCGCCTGTTTATCATTGCGCAGATCTGCACATTATTTACAAACTTTGCATTCCTGAGACACGCCTGGATAGTACTGTTAACTACCAGATCCCCCCATAACCAAAACAAACCCAATGGAAAAAACGTGTTTTGCGGGGTAATTATATGGACTATGTACTGGGGCTGTGGTTCCCTCTAGTTTTATTATTATTATGGTAGTGCAGCACTGTGTTGTTATTGTTAGTGTTGGTTTTTCCGCTTCAAATTTAGAGTTTACTGTACTATAGCTGCTGCTGGACGTGTACACGGTCAAGCTGTGGGCCCTTTGTGTCTTTGTGAACTGCCTGGATAACATTTCGCTGATTAGAGATTTACCTGTGAGATTCCTTGTTTGTTTGTTTCTTTTTTTGTTTTGTTTTGTTTTTGAATATTCGTGTATATATAATCATGTCAATGTCTGTGAGAGCTTCTTCCATTGGGAAATCTGTTGCGTCCATGAGTAAGTAGACTGCTTTTCTTTTTGCTTTTCTTTAGCTGCTTCATTTTATGGCGAGCGGGCCCAGAAAGGAGAACAGAAGGATGCGGGTTAAGCTCAGCAGCGGCCATTTTTGCTTTTTGGCCTGGGAAAGTGAGAGCTTAAATATTTGATTGAAGAGTACTAACTGTTACAACTATGACTTTTTTTTTTGTTTCTTTCAGGCGCTAGACCCATTGTGCAGAGAGCATATGCTACCGCTGCTAGCACCAAGACCACTGTGAAGGCCCCAGTCAACCAAGGTCCTAACATTGTTCTTGTCGATTGTGTCAGAACTCCATTTTCCATGTCTGGTACTGTTTACGAGGACTTGATGGCCCATGACTTGGCTCGCATGTCCATGACCGGTCTGATTGAAAAAACAGGTATCGACCCTGCTGCCTTGGATTATGTGTTGATGGGAACAGTTATTCAGGAACCAAGAACTAGCAATGTTGCAAGAGAAGCCGCCCGTGGAGCGGGTAAGTTTATCACGAGATTTTAAAAAAGAAAAGAGGATTTAGAAGATATAGACGAGCTAATCTAATATCTGTTTATTATTTTACGTCAATGCAGGTATTCCCGATAGTGTGCCTGCACACACTGTGACACAGGCGTGTATTAGTGCCAACCAAGCAGTAACGACTGCCATTGGTCTTATGAAGGCTGGTTCCATTGATGTGGCTTTGTGTGGTGGTGTTGAAACTATGAGTGATGTACCCATTCGTTTTAGCCGTGCTTTGCGCAAGAGAATGCTTGCGTCACGTAAAATTAAATCTCCTGCTGGCTACTTTGGACTGTTGAAAGGCCTGAAAAGTATGTGTTTGTGTGTTCGCGGTGTTTTGTTTAGTGTGATTGTTCTTTTTCCTAATTGCTTATATACTTTTTGTTCAATTTATAGTGGGAGACCTTGGCCCCGAGTTGCCAGCTGTTGCAGAGTTTTCAACAAATGAGACAATGGGACATAGTGCGGATCGACTCGCCACTGCTTTTGATGTGAGTAGGAAGGAGAGTGATGAGTTTGCCCTTCGCTCTCACACTAACGCCAAGAAGGCGTTTGAAGCTGGCAATTTGGATGATATTTTGACTTTGAACATCAATGGAAAGGTCATCAACTCTGATAATGGTGTACGTGTGTCGACGATGGAAAAACTTTCGAGCTTAAAGCCTGCGTTTGTGAAGCCCCACGGAACAGTTACTGCTGCCAATGCTTCATTTTTGACTGATGGTGCATCTTCTGCTCTTATTATGACCGAAGATAAGGCCAAGGAACTTGGCTTGAAACCCAAAGCCTATATTCGTTCGTTTAAATATGTCTCTCAAGATCCCAAAGATCAGCTTTTGTTGGGACCTGCTTACGCGACCCCGAAGGTATTGGGTATGATGGGACTTGACATGAAAGATATTGATGTGTGGGAATTCCACGAAGCTTTTGCTGGGCAAGTTCTCGCCAACTTGAACGCCTTGAATTCGGATTACTTCTGTACCAAGCACATGGGACTGAAGGGCAAGGTTGGGTCTGTTCCTATGGACAAGCTTAACTTGTGGGGTGGTTCTTTGTCTTTGGGGCATCCTTTCGGAGCCACTGGTACCAGACTTCTGAACAACACTGCCAACCGCCTGATTAAGGAAGACGGACGCTTTGGTCTCCTTGCCGCCTGTGCTGCTGGTGGTATCGGACATGCCTGTATTGTTGAACGTTACCCAGGAGCCTAAGAAATCAACCCACCTTTCCTTTTTTCAATAAATATAGTTGATCCTTTGATTTATCATTTAAATACGTCAGTTTTTGTGTTTATTCTTTACTCTTCTTTTTTTGTTGTTTTTGAAAAGAGGAAAAGAGACAATTAAATAACGGGGCGTCAAGTTGCTTTGTGAGTTTTTTGGTTTTTGCTGTTTTTTTTTTGCATTTAACAATCTCCCCACGCTGACAATTCTTTGTGGGGGTAGCATGCACAGTCTCCAGCAAGTTCCCCTTCGTATGCGTCACAAGCACATGCAACCTGGCTATCAAATTTCATTTGGGAGCCTTTTTTAATTGCTTCGGCGATTGCTTGAATTCCATGAAGCTTTTTGCAAGTCTTTTCTGCATCTGTGCATTCTAATATTTGGGGCACTTGGACTGAGGAATCTGTTTGTGAAGTCTTCATTACGAGCTTACCCCGAGAAATGGCATACTTGAAACCCGCCGCAGGCTTGCAAATTGTCTTTCCCTTTTGGCGCACACACCTCTCCCCACGGCCTGTGCAGAGCTTGCTTGAGTCCTCTATTTCCACGACTCCATCCTTTTCCACAACCACTGTTCCAGGCTTAAAGGTAATTTTTCCAATATGTTTGTTATCTTTTGACGACCATTTCCAGTCGCGTTCGCAATATTCAAACTCTAAACTACTATTGCACATGAACGTCTTGTGCCATGATGAGCATGGCATAACTGGTGTATCTCCCGTGACGTCCAGTCCGATGAATTTAGGCTGCTTTCGACTTTCCCCGTCCTCTGAAAGGGTGACTCGATTTTCTAGAAAATAATGTTCAATCGCAAAGTTGAGTTTTTGCCTGAGCAATGTCCTTTTGTTGTTGTCTATGTCACTGGCACTAATGGCGCTCTCCACATCTGCTTTTGTTATGCATTTGTTTCGTTGCTCTTGGCAAATTTGACCGGTGTTTCCTCCACTCGTTGAATTACATGTGGTAGCTTCTTTCGGGCCAGGAACAGGTGTCCCCAACACAAGTCCACCCCCCAAAAGCAACAGAGAGACTCCAACTAACGCTGAATAAAACTTTTTCATTGTGTGATAATGTGAAAATTTAAAAGATTTAACCCAGAATCACTTCAAATCAATAAAAAAAAGAAAGAGCAAAAAACAAAAGAAAAGCAGAAAAAAAAATTCTGGCACAGTGGTGTTTCACTATATAATTGCTAGGGTTACGGTATAAATGTTTAAAAGATGGTTGCTAAGGGACTAGGGACCACCCCTTCATTATTCTCATTCTTCCTTCATTCTTCTCATTCTTTTTTTCTTTTCTTCTTTTTTAAGAGCAACATGTTTTTTACTTTTTAACACACTGTTTTGAATCAAAATTATTGTGTAATCAAAATTATTGTGTAAGGCATCTTCGCTTCAGGGCGCTTACAGTAGGCGCGCTTGCCCCCCGTCACGCAATAATCATTTCTCCCATTTATATATAGGAAATATGACTTTCAATAATGTTTCCCCTGGAGCGATCAAGCTCGTAGTGTTTGTTTTTTTGCTTGGCCTGGGGCAATTTATCGGTACATTTCTTTTTGCCACGAATGTGCTCCTCTCTTTTATGTCCTATTCACTGACTTTGAGATTCTTTCATATGTTTTCTATATAGTGACAAAATTCACACATAACAATCCGACTATTCAGAATCCATTTCTCGATACCTATCTTTCCTGTCGAGCAGGCCGTGAGCTTGATTCGACTCCACAAAGTGCTCTCGATCATGGCCTTAAGGTGATTGAGCTTCTAACAAAGCTGGGGAATGGGTTGATAGAAGGGAAATGTACTAATCAGACTCCAAATGGTAAGCAGTTCTTTCTTTCTTTGGTTTCTCTTTTCTTTTCCTTTTGAATGATTATTAAAACCCCAAGACAATAGTTAATACGTATCTGCGTATGGCCAATGATAATTGTTTTGACCTTTTGGAAAACAACAAAGGAGAATCTCATCTTTCTACAAATGCGTGTCTTCGCTCCATTCAAGACAAGTGTACCCTTCAAAAGGAAATTTTGCAAAAGAGTGAGCAAGACATATTTCTGTGGTGTGATATGAATTATCGAATGATGTTATTTGCGTATGAAAATCGAGAAGAGAAGAATATTAACCTTGAGGTGGGCACCAGTATTACGCATCCTCCCAAACTGACTGATCTATTATCGGAATACGACTCTGCCATGCTATGGAAGAACCTTGCCGTGGACAGGAAGGATGCCTGGGCTTTTTGGAAACACTTGAGAAAATATGGCAAGGGAGGCTTTGACATTTATAGTTCCCTGACCTTAAAGGACGAAGATTACGATAAAGCAGTAAAAGTCCTGCTCAGTGATTTTGGGAGACTCCATGTTCCCACACTAATTGGAAATTACAAAAGTGACAAGTTTGTACTAGTGGGACCTGCCCCGGAAAATATTTTCTATGCAGCTTCAAAGAAAAATGGATTTGCGCCATTGGTAACCGACCAGGTTAATGGATGTATTTGCAAGGAGCAATATGATATTACATATGATCCACAAGGAGTTGCTACGACTTCTTGGGGTGGTAAAAATTTGTGCATAAGCCATAACGAGTACGAATTGGGCGCCCTTACTTCAGAAGCTGGAACTTTTGACATTCCTACCAAAGAGGATTCGTCGTCCTCGTCACATCCTATAATGCCTCATTTTGGAGGTTTATTGTATAGAAGAAGAAGGAGTGAAGATAATAGTAGTAATAATATCAGTGATAATAGTGGCACTGGTGATAGTGGTAATAATGATGATAACAGTAGTGATGATGGAAATTCCTCTGATGATAATAGTAGTAATGATGATAATAGTAGTAATGATGATAATAGTAGTAATGATGATAATAGTAGTAATGATGATAATAGCAGTAATGATGGAAATTCCTCTGATGAGGGTGGTGATGATGAAAATACTTCAGACAACCCATCACAACCAGCAGTAGTTTCACATGTTGGACAGGATTTACAGTGCTCAAAGATATTAACCAAAACGAAAAGATGTTTTGAGGCTACAAGCAGCAGCAAAAAGATATATGCGTTAAAGTCAAATACTGCCGAATGCTGGACTGCCTTTCTTTGCAAAGTAGCAGTAACCTCGAATGCAGATGATGTTAAGACCAGCTATCCGAATGATGTCACCTTGGTTGATTTTGTGAGCACCTCAAAATCGTGTTTTGTTGAGCTCCCAGAAAAATATCGACAAAATGTAGACTCGTTTATTCAAGCGTTGGACCAAATGTACCCAGAGATATAGTTCCTTTTGTTATGTGCTTCCTTTGTTGACTACCGTTGCTGTTCCAGTAGGACTTTTGGTGCCACGCACTTTCGCGCGCAGTTCTTTTTGCATGTCCTTGGAGAGTGATGTTGCTATGCTTTTGACTTTGCGATAGCTCGTCAGGAGTTCTTTGGCCTTTTCGGGCTGCTGTTTGGACAAGACTCCAATAGCGCTAAAAGTGTCATTTGATTCACTGCAGTCTTTACATTGCTGCACCAACCCTTTGAGGCCACCAGTCCTGAAAACGGAAGATTTTTCCTTTCGCAGTTGAAATTGGCAAGTGGTAGTAGTCGATTTGATGCAGTTTTGAACAGGAGCTTTGGTTGCTACTTGATTGAAAAATAGTTGAGGTTTGTTAGAGATTGTTTTCCCTTCGTTTGGAAGAGACTTTTCAGTGCTTGGAGACGACCTTTTTAAGAGTGGATCGATTGAATTTTTAGGTGTGACTTTTGTTCTTCTAACTGAACTTACGAACCCAATGTCCTTTGCATTTGATAATGACGATGATGATGGGGATTTTTTAATTGCACAGGTCTTTTTTGTTTCTTCAAAAAGCCATGATGAATGGTAGCTGGGTTTAAGCACCTGTTTCGTTTTTGTTTTTTTTTTGTGTGTTGAAATTTCTGAAAGGTTTGAATCGGAAAGTGATTCTTCTTCTTCGGGCAATAAACTATTTAAGGACTGACAAGACGATGCGAGAGACCCATCATCTTTGTCGGCCACTATCCTTTTTGACAATTGGGCAGCCAGCCTACGTTCTTTTTTTTCGTATTTAAATTTGGCTTCTTTTTTGATGTCTGCCTTCACTTCTTCTTTCGATGCTTCTTTGACCCTTTCTTTCACCACTTCTTCCTCTACTTTTTTCACTTCTTCTTTCACTTCTTCTTTCACTCCTTCTTTCACTTCTTCTTTCACTTCTTCTTTCACTTCTTTTTTTACTTCTTCTTTTACTTCTTCTTTTACTTCTTCTTCCACTTCTTCTTTGGCTTTTCCAACGTTTTCACTGATTTCTTCCCATTTAAATCCTTCTTTTGCTGATCTGGCAAGTTCATTGACATTGGGTTTGGAGGCGAGCCTTTTCTTTCTATTGTTAGTAGCAGCAATGTTGTTACTACCGTTACCCTTAGCCTTTGTCTTTCCCAGACGAGCCTCTCTGACGGACCTCGGTTGGAGGCGGAAAGGAAAGGACTTGTTGACATATTCCTTAATCCATCCTTTAACATTTTCCAAACTTCCGTACTCGGAATTTGGGATGCGACTCCATGGATTTCGATCTTCCATATCCAGAATAGAAATAGCCAAGGCTTTGCCCACATCGCTGTAATCTTCAGGGGTGTATGGAAGGGGAGGCTGCTCAATGTCCAGAAGAGGAGGGGAGGCACGCCCTTCGTCCCCGTACGCTGCGGTCAAAATATTTGTTCTTTTCCCAGTGTTGTAATTGCACTCGAGAGTATAGCAGTGTACAAGATTTGTCTCTTTGAAAATGGCTACTCGCCCGCTTCCCTCTTTAGAGAGGTTGTCATTTTTCCCTTTTTGGTACATATTTTGTTCTGTAAAGTTGCATCCGCTCATGTCAAAGTGGGGAGTATTGAGAGAAATTAGCTTGGGGAAAAGCGTATTCTGCAGTTGGCGCTCATAGTCGAGGCAATTGCCGTACATGAAACAGCCCCGCTTGGTAGCGTGTCCGTGCAAGTCTACATAGTACATTAAATTTCTCTCCTTGTGTGCCTCCAGGATTACTTTTTTAGTAGCAAAAATGGTAGGATGCTCCCGCAGACTAGGATTTTTGTAGACCCTGTTTAGATTGACGCCTTTGCTATCCGTGCGGTAGTGGCCGCGTACCACTCCATCTGGATTGAGCATTGGAATGAGTTTGAATACAAAGTGGTCTCGAAGAATTCGTGCTCGTGGATCATGGGGCCGCAAAATAAACTCTAGAAACCCATCAAAGGCATAGCTGCTAGGTGTTTCCCCCGGATGAACACGGCAAGTTAGAAAAAATGTCTTTTTCTGCAAAAACTTAAAAGGCCGCTTGCCAAAGCCTTCTGGGAACAAATTGGCAATGAGAGGTTCCCGCTTCTTCATGATTCCCGTATACGATGAAATGGTCAGCAAGGGAACCTCTAGATTATCCAATGAATGAATCAAAGTCTCTTTGTTAAAGTATATACAGCTCTGCGCGGTTTTTAAAGACAGTTGTTTGGTCGAAAGCTTGACATCCTCCTCCCAAGCCAGCACTTTTCGCATACATTCGGAGTAGGAGTACGGGTAGCAGAACGCGAAAAACACTGTTTTATCTTCCTCCTCCTCAAAGCTATAGAAAAACGTCATGATAAATCTCGCTTCATCATAGGATGTTAACGTGGTGCCCTTGATGTGCTTCCATTCTGGTGAATAATTGGGACTGCAACAAAACGGTTTCATTCCCTGACTATACAATTTGCCTTGCCTATTCATATTCATCATGTTAATCTTGATACTCTCCCCTGGTCGCCCCCCTGTCACCGCAAAATAAAACCATGTCCTGTTTCCATTTTCATACGGCGTCTTGTGACAATCTGGAACAGTCCACACGTTGAATTCATCTATCTCCCCATGAGCCACCTCTTCCACATTGCCCAAATTCCCACACTCAAAGTCTGAACGGAACAGATATTTGCCCCTAGCCAGCACGGCCATCGTGTCTGTGACTCTCTGCGCACTGTGAGAGAAGAGCGAGATGCATGGAAAGAAGCAACAAGAAACAAAAAAGAAAATAAAAGAAAAAAAAAAGAAAGCAAGACTCCTCCCTTTTTTTCAAAAAGTTTTTATTTTATTTCTTTTTTTTGTGCCAGAATTCATAAAAATAGTAATCTCACGTGGTCATAAAGCCCCTACCAAGGATTACTATATAGTAAACTTAAGTAATCCTTGAGCCCCTACATAGAGGTCCTCTATGAGTTATGAGCCCCTCGACGAGCCCTTACCATAGACAACGGTATCAGCCGGCCCGTCCCTACGGACTCCTGGAGCCCCCCAATGAGCAATTTCTTTGAAACCCAAAGGAACAAAATCCCCTGTCTAGAAAACCCCTCAAAAATATTCTCTTTGAAAGAAAAAAGAGTCCTCTATGATCTTTCCTCGCTAGATGGTCCTCTCAGTCTAAGTGGTAAAGCCGTGATACCATAAGGCCAAGCATTTCTATGCACTGAAAGTAGATGAAATACTACCAGGCATGAGGGTCTTCATCCCATCTCATTGCCGTACAGAGGAGATACGAGACATGCTCCTTTACACTTCCCTGTGTGAACAGCGCTAATAACCCCCCACTAGGCTCGCCCTGGAGCCAAGGTTTGTTGGAGGGTGCTCTACATGGTAGTGGCCGCTACGCTGCAGTATGTTAACCCAGAGACACATTATACATTACTGGTGGCTTAACAAAGTATGTAGTCATGAATGCCGTCCCTCGCCGCCCTGTTCATTCACAGTAATTGGCACTTGCGAGTTGTAGTGTTTCGATCAGCTTTCGGGCTTTAGATCTAGGATGGGTGTCTTGAGGAGAGTTCTTAATAATTTCTTTCGGTTTCTCTGGGGAGTTTTATTTCTCCATTCCTTTCTCATCGGTTATTTTCGCAGAGTACTAGGAAGCATACAGTACTCTCTGAAATATTACAGTAGATTCGATTCCTTGACGTTTTTCAAGGTTCTTGTTTTGTTCCTCCTCGTTCCAAAAGTTTGGTCGAAGAAACTTTTTTGTTGCAAACGCCCCTGGCAACTGGCATGCGTGTGGGAAAAAAAAGAATCAGTGGAATCCTCGGCTCACAAAAAAGGAAAAAAAAAAAGCAAAAAAGAAAGCGCCTCACAGGGGGCTCGAACCCCTGACCCTCAGGTTAAAAGCCTGATGCTCTACCGACTGAGCTAGCGAGGCCTGTTCAGTTGCACTTCGAGCCTTATATTTTCAATATTATATCCCACTTTTGCTGAGCGCTCTCTTATCGAGCGATACCCCCTCCCCGACGTTCTGTTTAGGTACATTCTTTTTAGGTCCTCTGATTGGTCAGATTTCGGTCACCCCTGGTTGCCGTCCCAAATTGGCCGGAGGCCCAAGGCTAGAGACCACTTTTGCCCTCTAGGGTTACGCAAATTGATGAGTTTCTCTCGTCCCTATATTGAAATAAATCCAGAAAATCAAGGGGTAAATAGCAGGAAAAGACTTTTTGCTGCAAAATTTGGCTGAGGAATGTTTCATCACACTCCTTGGTTTCATGCTGCAAAAAATGCAAATAAGGTGTGTTGGGCACTTTTGGCGTGGGTTTACAGCAGGACATATGAATTATGATACCAGACGAAAGACCACAAGAATTGACTGGTCTCACTACTGTGAAATCGTCAGCAGATGCAGGTTTTTCAAATTTCAGCCCCAATGTTCTGGCCGGCATCCTCGGCCGGCATTTCCATTATTATCAGAAATTTGGTAAAGGACGATTAGTTAGTTTCAGTCACTTTGAAGTTATTTCAATTTATTTACATTTTGGCAGTTTTTTTTTAAACTTTATAGTTTAAAACCTAAATTAAATCCATATTAAGTGAGCATAGATTAAGTACGAGATACATAGGAGATCGTTTGTCACCATGTCCTCGGAATCAACGAGAAATGAAAATTACCCTGATGACCCCAGTGTAAAGGAAAATGTAAAGGATCATACATGCCAAGACGATAACTGCGAGTTGGAGTTTGACGAAGACAGATTTTGTAGTATTTGTGGCAAAGCTTTTTGTGTTGTTTGCGCAAAATATGGTAAGGCTAATCGCCCAACCATGTACACAGCGTATCTCCGGCATACGAATCAAGAAACTTTGATCGTGTGTATGCAAAACTCTATAATGCAAAAGTCTCTGAGCGGAGACAAAGGGAAAAGTATCTTAAAGCAAAGGTTAAGCTCTGTATTAAAGGGCATACTTATTCTGAATGTAAGTGCTGGCTAGAGGAATATGAGGACGGTTGTCCTGAACACAAAGATAAAAACTGCAATTCTTGCCCAAGATACTTTGACGATCAGATTTATAAAAGAGAGAAAAATAATTTGGCTGCCAAAAAATACAGGGCAAAGAAGAGAGCGAAAAAAAGAAATCTGACACGAAACCACGAAAAAGAAAGGCAACAGGCACAACGCGAAACAACGCGTCCGATGACCAGAATGCATACGGCGACATTGTGAAGGAAAACATAACTTATGAAGAGCGTATTGCCTTTGAGTATTCCGAGGATATGTCTACAATGCACCAAAATTGCTGTAAACCATCCAGGAAAACGTACTATGTATTCAGAGAAAGTACACCAATCTCGGACTCGGCAGAATCAGCAATGAGACGTTGCCTACGTAAGATCAAGATTGTTGACTTAAACCCCCACTTGCAGGCGGTTTCAAAGAAAAGGTACACCATTCTGAAAAAGCACATTTGGGGTTATGAAGAGGGTGACAACATGATGTCGACCTCTGCTTCTTTCTCGACTGTCTTGTTGCTTTGAGTAAACTAACTAATTGTGGAGGTGGACCTGCCGAAATCTCGGGCTCGTATTGTATCTGTAGGGAGTAGAGATAAAATCATAAGCGTTCCAGTCTTGTTTGTTGTTTTGATGAACGACCAATAACCATAGCTTATGTTTGTGAGTTGCACTTTCCTTAGTCGTGATTCGTGATGGTCTTGTTCGTCTGCCCAGAGCCCCAGACTAACGTGCTATTCAAGGAGGGTCGGTAGTTTCACAAAAATCAAATATTTGCGTTATTTGTATTCAATTTGAGATTTTATTATCCAAAAACATAAAAAATAAAAACAGTATCATTTTTTCAATGTTTACTATTTCCAAAGGAATTTTGGACAACCAGGTCTCTACACAGAGTGGCACTGTGGAGTTTACGATTGTGCCAGGAGAATTCCCAATGTGTCGAACCAGCTTCAGACTTTTTAAAGTACTTAAATTCGACGTCCTGTTTGGCGGGGATATCAAGGGTGACTGACCAATTTGGATATTCCTTTTCAGAGGTCACTAGTGGTACAGCTTTCTCAATGTTCCACCCACCCAGTTCGGGGGCTGACCCTGATACGAAAATGTTTTCACCGGGGACTGTCTTCGAAGAGACGGTAAATTGCACAAGCACACATCCCTCGGCCGTGGACTTCGTATTAGGTGTTTCCAAAAAGGTGTCTGCACCACCCTCCTCCAATGGTTTAACGCCATGCGCGTAATCTTTTGCGATTGCTTTGCATGCATCTTTCAAAAACTTTTCCTTCTTTTTGGCTTCCTTTTCCGCCTCTTTTGCAGCCTTTTCCATCTTTTTGCGTTCCGATAAAAGCAGTTTCTTATGTTCCTTGCTCAGTTGCTTTTCCGGTGTACTTAAAAGATGTTCAAATTTCTTTTCCTCCTCGACGGCTTCCTTTTCTGGTTCCTTTTCCATTTCCTTTTTTTCCTCATTTGTTTCTTTCTTTTCTACATTCACCTTTTCTTCCTCCTCTTTTACCGCTGCTTCGTATTCTCGAGCAAAATTATCAGTTGACGCAGGATTGTAATTTACAAAATGAGGCGACAACAAATCCTCACTTTGAGTTTCAGTGTCTGCTGCCCCCTCGGCCTTGCGTTCGGCTTCAACCAACTGCACTTCTAGTGGGACGAGATTTGCTTGCTCTTTCTTATTGACTTCCTTTTTCTCCTCGCCAGTCCTTTCATTCATCTCTTTTTCAGCTTGCGTTTCATTCATTTCCTCTTCTAACAAGATACGCGCTTCTTCCTCCTTGCGACGGTGCTCTTCTTCTGCTTTCAAAGCCTCCTGTCGCTTCAGTTCTGCCTCCTTTGCAAGACGCTCTTCTTCGGCTTGCTTTTTGGCCATTTCCTCTTCCAACAAGATACGCGCTTCCTCCTCCTTGCGGCGGTGCTCTTCTTCTGCTTTCAAAGCCTCCTGTCGCTTCAGTTCTGCCTCCTTTGCAAGACGCTCTTCTTCGGCTTGCTTTTTGGCCATTTCCTCTTCCAACAAGATACGCGCTTCCTCCTCCTTGCGGCGGTGCTCTTCTTCTGCTTTCAAAGCCTCCTGTCGCTTCAGTTCTGCCTCCTTTGCAAGACGCTCTTCTTCGGCTTGCTTTTTGGCCATTTCCTCTTCCAACAAGATACGCGCTTCTTCCTCCTTGCGGCGGTGCTCCTCTTCTGCTTTCAAAGCCTCTTGTCGCTTCAGTTCGGCCTCCTTTGCAAGACGCTCTTCTTCGGCTTGCTTTTTGGCCATTTCCTCTTCCAACAAGATACGCGCTTCCTCCTCCTTGCGGCGGTGCTCCTCTTCTGCTTTCAAAGCCTCTTGTCGCTTCAGTTCGGCCTCCTGTGCAAGACGATCTTCTTCGGCTTGCTTTTTGGCCATTTCCTCCTCCAACAAGATACGCGCTTCCTCCTCCTTGCGGCGGTGCTCCTCTTCTGCTTTCAAAGCCTCTTGTCGCTTCAGTTCGGCCTCCTTTTCAAGGAGCTCCTCTCGCTGCTTCAATTGCTCCTCCTTTTCCTTTCGCAGCTCCTCTTCTTTGCGTTTCAACCGCTCTTCTTCTTCAAACTTCAAACGCAGCTCCTCCTCTCGCTTCAATCGCTCCTCTTCTTCCCGCCTCTTCAAATCTTCAGCCTCTTTGCGCAACTGCTCAGCGCGAGCATCTTCCTCGCGTTTCAAACGCTCTTCTTCTGCGAGCTTCAAACGCAGCTCCTCCTCGCGCTTTAGTTGCTCCTCTTCTTCCTGTCTCTTCAAGTCTTCAGCTTCTTTGCGCAATTTCTCAGCACGAGCCTCTTCTTCACGTTTCACACGCTCTTCTTCTTCAAGCTTCAAACGCAGCTCCTCCTCGCACCTCAACTGCTCCTCCTCTTCCCGCTTCTTCAACTCTTCGGCTTCCTTGCGCAACTGTTCAACACGAGCCTCTTCTTCACGTTTCAAACGCTCCTCTTCTTCAAGCTTCAAACGCAGCTCCTCCTCGCACCTCAATTGCTCCTCCTCTTCCCGCTTCTTCAACTCTTCGGCTTCCTTGCGCAACTGTTCAACACGAGCCTCTTCTTCATGTTTCAAACGCTCCTCTTCTTCAAGCTTCAAACGCAGCTCCTCCTCGCGCTTCAATTGCTCCTCCTCCTCCCGCTTCCTCAACTCTTCGAGTTCCTTGCGCAACTGTTCAACACGAGCCTCTTCTTCACGTTTCAAACGCTCCTCTTCTTCAAGCTTCAAGCGCAGCTCCTCCTCCCGCTTCAATCGCTCCTCTTCTTCCCGCTTTTTCAACTCCTCGGCCTCCTTGCGCAATTGCTCTGCACGAGCTTCTTCGCGTTTCAAACGTTCAATTTTGGCCAATCTTTCTTGCTCCATCCTTTCTTCATTGGCTTTTTTGCGCGCCTCTCGCTGCGCTCTTGCTTCATCCTCTTCAACCTTTGCCTTTTCCTTGGCAATTCTCTTCCTTTCAGTATTCAGCATTTCCTCTTCCAAAGCCTTCGCTTTTAGCGCTTCCTTCGCAGCTTGCTCCTTTTCCAGGGCAACTCTACATTTTATAAACAGGTTAGCACTCGTTACCTCAAAACAATAGCCAAACAAAAAACCACATACCTTTTTGTCTCACGCTCCTTTTCCAATTCCTTTTCGCGTCTCTTGGCCAGTTCTTCCAAATGCGCTGCCTTTGCCAACGCTTCTGCCTTCAAACGAGACTCTTCGCGCTCAATTTTTGACAGACCGTCACCTTTCTCCTTGTTCTTTCTTCTCTTTTTTGCACTGGTAACATTTACCTCAGTATCCGAACCATTCATGGCATGTTTTGAAGACACATTCTCAACCTACGTACATCACACAACAACAGTTTTTTCTTAGTAAAAGAATTACAGAACGCCATCGCACATCACTCAAAAGACACAACCACACATACCTTTGTCACGGGAGCACTGTTGGGCTTACGTGCAGGGGTTTTCCTCATTGCATGGAAAAAATAGGCTGCACTTCCAGCCGCCACACACACAGTGGCAGCCACGGCTCCAGCATAAAACCAAACACTATGATTCTCATTCATTTTGTTCAAAACAAAAATCTCCGCAACACAAACCAACTCAAATCAAAACTAAACAAAACTAAACAAAACAAAAGACAAACCTTTCCATTTATTTGATAATAACTATTTTTTTTTTTCTCACCAAAACAAAAATTAAAAAGATCCCGCGAACAAAAACAAAAAACAAAAAATAGAAAAATTAAGCCACAAAAAAAAGATTAAAGAAACAGCTGATCAATTCCCTTTTCGAGACTTTCAATTTTTTTATTTTCATTGTTGTTGTTGGTTTCTATTTGTTTTTTTGTTGGTAAATCTTTTAGAGACAGACTGGAAATATGGGTGACAAGGTAAATGATCAAGAGTTGAGTGAACTATTGGACGATACCTTGGGGGATTTTAATCAGAATAAACCGCCCGTGGCCCCTAATCTGGACGATAGTTTGAAAGATGACTATGACGACCAGAGACTCGAGGAACAGTTTTTCAAAGATGACCCCATTGCCGCTCGATTTGCTTCAGAGTTAGAAAATCTGTCAAAGGAGCTGGAAAAGAATCCCGAAAAGACAGCAGAGTTGATGGGTCAGCTCATGGGTGAAGATTCAACAGCCATGCTGGAAGCCATGCAAAAGCTCTCCGTGGATGCCTCTGCTTCCTCATCCATTCAGCCACAAGCATCTCCATCATCATCAAACACGCAACCAAAAACAGTGGACGACACCCTGAACGAAATGAAGAAAAATGCAGAAGCGATAAAGGTAAAAAAGGAAAGAGAAAAAAAAGGAAAATGTATTTTTGCGTTTTATTCATTGATTGTTTTGTATCTTTGTGTATTAGGATCCTCATTTGCCGGGTTTACATGAATCGGAAAGTAACCCCATGCTAGCGGACGAGGTATATATGGAAAACATGGTAAAGGAACTAGAGGGGCTGACGGAAGGGGCGGATTTTATGCCAATGTTAGAGGGACTTATGCAATCCTTGCTCAACAAGGATCTCATTTATGATCCACTAGTAAATATGTCAAAATCATATCCCCCGTTTCTGAACGAAAACAAATCAATTAGCCCCGAAGATCGTCAACGGTATGAAAAGCAGCTGGAATACTGTAATTTAATCATCGCAGAATATGATCAAAACGCAAATATGAACGAGGAACAGTTTACAAAAGTGCTGGATTTGGTCAGCAAACTTCAAGAGTGCGGGCAGCCACCAGAAGAACTTGCTGCCCAGTTGAGCGCAGAAACGACGGCCGAGAATGGGGAGCCAATGCCGGGATTTCCTTTTAATAATTTGACCACGCTACAAGGCAGTCAGCAAGGAGACGGAGAATGTCTGATAATGTAAATGGACACCCAATAAAACCAGCAAAGTATAAAAGCTTTCTTTACTTTATTGACTTTAAATTTGGAAATATTTCCAATAGGGCATCGCGATAATTGGTTAATGGGTTCCCTGAAAGGTTAATGTCCTCAAGAGTCTGGTTCACACAAGACACACAAGATCTAATCTGGTTATTCCGCACACTCAGCACCCTCAATGATCGCAAACGACCAAGGCAAAGATCACTCAAACACTCAACTGCATTGTCGTCAAGCACGAGTGTTTCCAAAAAAAGCAAAAAACAGTTAAAGTTTCGTCCTGAAAGGCCGCCTAGCAGATTGCCACTCAAGTCCAACGACCGGCAAGCAACCATTCGCTCGCCATAGTGCATGGTCGTCAAGCACTTTTCTGCAAGAGACACGCTGGTCTTTCCCTCAAATACCATGCCGTCAATCACCAGTTTACTCTTCAAATCCCTATAAAACCCTCGTCGCTTGGGGTCCACCTCTATCAACGAGTCCACCATCTCCGCCCGATCCCATTTCCGGCCCTTATCCAACCCCATCAGCAATACCGAATTGAACAAAGCCCATCGGGAATCTGGCTCTAAATCAACAAGTTGCTCACAAGAATCCAGCAGCTCCGCCAGCAGCGCTTTTGTATCCTCCCCAATATCATCTACACTGGCACTAAATGTGGCAACGTCGCGGAATATTTTGCCCTCTATTTTGACTTTGGCAGCGCGACCAAGGGCCGATTTAAATATCCAACAGACACTACGCGCCCCATTGCGCGCTTTAACCTCATCGTGAGGAGTGCGCCAACAGCCTTCCTCGCTCCCACCACCCTCCGCCTCCTCCTCATCCGCATACACACGAACCATCCCTGGAGAAGGCTTCCCCGCAGGCTGCGAATACACACACACCACCTCCCCACACTCTCTGCCCACCACACACTGGGAAAGAAATCCCTCTCCACCCACTTTACTCAGAAGCCACTGTTGGTACAGCCACGCAGACTGGTCATCAGGTTCGGTAAAGCAGGCAGATTGTACCATATCAAGCTCGCTATCGATGCTTTCCCCTTCCACCCGAGGCAAAAGCCCACTGCGATAATGCCATGCCGAATAATTGGAAAAGTTTTGATTGATTTTCAAAGTGGTATAGTTAAATTCATCCTTTGGCTGCCTTTCCGAATAGTGTCCAATAACCCATCTCCGATAATCCCAACAGTGGACTAACATAAGTATGTATAGAGAGAGTGTATGTTAAAAAGTCAATTTACTTTGGTCATTTAAGGAAAACAAGAAAAAAAAAAGCAGTGATAGACTTACAGTTTCTACTATCCAAATCCAAAAAGGCATCACATAATCCCAACTCGCGTTTCCACACCCCTTCAGAACTGGCATTTTTGAGCACAAGCCAGCGACGATGATTCCAACAAAAATACGACTTGGGATTATTTCTAATCACACTTTCCGAGAAGCGATACTCTTCGTCCATCATCTTTTGCCCTTTTCCTTCCTCCTCTTCCTCTGCATCTTTCATTAATCTATTCAAAATATCATGCCGATAGTTCCAACACGAATAGAAATCCGCATTAACGGACAATAACTTTTCTGTTAAAATCAAGGCTTCCTTATTAAAAAGGCCATTTTCTTTCTACAATCAAAAACAAACAAAACCAAAAAACAGAATATATAATAATCTCTTCAAGTTAATCTCAACACTTTCTTCATCATTTGAATGCTTTCCCCTCAGACGAGTTGCATGTGTTTTTCTTTACCATTTTCTGCACGGCATCCACGAGGTGTTGATATTTTGCTAATTTCTTAAACTGCTCTTTCCTCTTGGCTTCAGCCTCCTCAGCAGAGGACTTCACTTTTGCTCGACCATGCATCCTTCTTCCCTTCCTCCTGTTTCCTCTTTGTTACTTCACAATCCGATAGATTTCCAAAACCAACAGAAAAAAGGGAAAAGAACAGCTGATCCGCCATTTTTTTGATGTCCGCACTTTTCCGCTTAAAATTTTTTTACACGAAAAAAAAATTCTTTTTCGTTTTTCGTTTTTTAATATTTTTTTTTCTTTTTTTTTTTGATTTTAATGTTGTTAAGCAAATCAAACAATCCTGTCTTAACCAAAAAAAAAGGAAGCAGTTATGGAATGTGTTACAAGAAAACTCCGCCACTGCCACATCTCCTGTCCCTCATTGCCCATTGAGAGGTTCCAAGGCAGATTCAGCTTGTGCGAGAACTTTGGGCAACAGCACACGATGGAAACGCACACTGGGCGGCTCCTCGAGGGTGGTGCTGGGGGCACAGTGTGTTTGAGGGAGGAGTCAAACTGCGTCCAGGAGGTGGAGAAATGCGCTTTTAACAAGGAATCCATATTTTCTCTGCCCGAGGAAATCATTTGCTTTATTTTCACATTTCTAAACTACAGAGATCTATGTCGCATAAAGTGCTGCTGTCGCACTTTTCGGGAAATTGGAGAGAGTCGTCAAATCTTGGTGGGTTTGCGTTTGGGCGACTATTGGCCGGAAAAGCAAAGTGTTTCACTTTTGAACTGCTTTGAAACGGCTGCATCGCATGGAAATGTTGAGGCATGTTACAAATTGGCCCTGTCATATTTGTATGGGGAGTCTCTCCCGCGAGACTGCTCAAAGGCGGCTGCTTGGCTCTCGTTTTTGTCGCAAAACAACACCTGCCCGCCTCTCTGTTGGCTACTATTTCGCCCTCCTTGGCCTTCAATACATTCGGCGAAGCCCCAGATTTTAGACCATTTCCTGACACTGGCACGATACCTTATTAAAGTTAACCGAATGGATCTTTTGAGAACGGGTCTTTTTTATTGTATTGGAATGTGCTTCTGTTTCAAAAGAGGTGAGCGAAAAGAGGCGCTGCATTGGCTCAACCTCGCCGCTGAAATGGGGTCAGTGGAGGCGCAATCATACCTTTCGCATCTTTTGATTGGAGAGCGTTCTGAAGAAAATGTGACCGTGTGGAAAAAATTTGCCGGGGAAGCGGCACGGAAAGGCAATATGGTGGCTCAAATCAACCTTTCCCAGCGGCTTTTAGAAGATGCTAGCTCTGTAGCTACGAATATGGACGAGAAAAAGCGTCTGCTCACGCAAGCTACGTACTGGGCAAAGTTGGCATCATCGTCAAAAGGGGGGATCGGCCGACGGCGCCGCTTATCTGATACCAGGCCATATTCAAAAGAAACTGAGATTAACGAACCCATGAGAGCTATTCTCATGGATTGGCTCGTGGTCATATCAAGGGAATGGAATTACAGCCCCCGTACAGTGTTTTACGCGGCCCATTATGTGGACGAATACCTATATAGGAATAATGTAGACAGAGACAACTTTCAACTAGTGGGAATAACATCAATGCTTTGTGCTTCCCGTATCAACGAAGAACAAATGTTGACCATTCACGAATCAGTATGGATGTGCGAGGATATGTACTCAACAGCTGCAGTAGTTCGCATGTTTGGCGAAATACTGGGGGTACTGTCTGGTAAACTTATTCAGCCAACCGCATATGACTTTTTGTTGCTCTATTTCAACACCACGGAATGCCAAAACAAAACGTTACAAACAGTTGCCACTTATGCTTGCGAGTGTACACTAATGGCCAGTATATATGGCCAACAACCCTCGTCTCTAGTCGCGGCTGCTTGCATTTTGCTTGCTCGTCTTGTTCTGAAATTTGATACCCCTTGGCATGCCGACTTGGAATCCTTTACCGGTTACAGTCTGAAAAGCTTAGCAAAATTGTGTATAAGTTTGTACCGCCTCTGCTCCACAAAAGATCACTTGTCGATTTGGAATAATAAGGTGACTGGCGTTACTGACAAGTACAGTGACTCTATTAGGCACATTACCTTTCCCGACTTTGATTGTATGCTCGACCGTCTAAAACTCTCTGTAAGGAAGAGCAAATGCCTGTCTACCGAACCAAAAAGAACGCTTTTTGTCTCAAACATCCCATATCACTTTCAAGAACTCCACATTTCAAATCTTCTCAATGTGAGCACAGGAGCGGCGACCTTTGCTGTACCAAGAAGTAGCAAGTCCAGATGGCGAAATCGAGGATATGCGTTTGTCGAGTTTACGTCAACCAAAGCAGCAGAAGACGCTTTAATAAGCTTTCAAAATTGTCTGTCTTCTTTAGATTTAGGTGTGGACACTTCTCGCGCCCCTGTAGTTTCATGGAGCAAGTACTAAGAGGAACCTCCGTTTTAAGATTTTTTTTTTTCTAATTTCTTTTTCTATAAATACATCTCTTCACAGGCCAAGAGTTTTTGCCCCCCCCCTAGATTTTGGGGAATAATTAGATTCGATAAATGCATCTCCGAAGAACATCGACGCAGCGATGCATTTTTGCTATACTCCTTGGTCCCAGCCGAATACCGAAATGATGGAAATGGGGGACAGCTACTGCTCATAATTGCGCTGATGTCGGAATCGTCTTTTGTTAGTGAAGGCCGTTTGGAAATGGTGGGGCTGGCACTAATGCTCTTTCTATGTACCTTGCCTTTGTTAAACGACATTGTTCTCTTCATACTTCCTGATTTTTGAAGACTCCTAGAAGTCATTCCCCGCCGCAAAGGGTGAGGTTTGGCACCTTCTTCCTTACTACTACTTACCATAGACTTTGAAGCTATGGATTTCCTCCTCTTCAGTTTCGTCTTAGGCTTGTTCTGCTCTTCCTCGTCCATTTGCTTACTTTTCTCAAGTGCTTCAACCTTCTTCTTGATCAGCAAATCAAACGCCTCCTTGCAAGATGCCGCCAGAATGGTGAATAGGCGACTCATGTGTGCCTTCTCAGTCGACGCGCATTGTACATCACGCAGATCGGTCACACTCACTGGCCGGTACAATCCTTGGGGATTTCTGTACTTCGGAGAAAATGTTGGGTCCAAAGAATTTGCATGAGGAATTTCTTTCAGTACGACTCTTTCTGGCTCCTCAATTCCCTAAAACATCAGAAATAACGATTAAATGTCAGCATAAAATATACAAAAACAAACGACAACAAACTAACTGAACTTTACCAATTTTTCTTGCAGAGCAATTTGAAATTCTTTTTCAATCTTCGCTAGCTCTTTGTCGACGCAATCACGCTCTTTTTTCGCCTTTTTATAAGCCTTTTCGTACTGATGGTTATTGTAAAGGATTTTCCTGTGTGCTTCATACTTCTTTTCCAATGCGGCCGATAGATGCCCCCTCTTTGCCTCTTCCGCATCTCTATCTTCTTTAAGAATAAAGGAATTCCCGAAAGACTCTTTAATCTTTTTGCTCTCGTCTCGAAGAATGGCGACATCTTTTTCAAGCAACTCAATTTCGCGGTCATAGGACGTCACAACCTCATTGCGCTTAAGAAACTTTTCCGGAATAAAAATATCCTTTTCCTCCTCCTGTATCGCCAGCTCCTCCTCCTCAGTCTCACTGTCGTTCAATTCCTCTAACGGCTCCTTATTTTTGGTTGACTCAGGCCCCTTTTCTTGTGCGTCTTTAACCTCTTCAACAGCAAGAAGCCCCAAACGCTTACGCCTGCCTTTCTCCTTGCTCACTTTAACACGCAAGTCCTCATGCTCTTGCTTCAAAATTTCAATCTCGGCTGATAAATTCCCCAATCGCTTCTGGCAACTACTCAAAAGCAAATGATTATTATTCTTGGTGGTCATGCTGGCAACTTGTGCCTTTAGATTAGCCACCATCTCGTCAATAGCGTCTTGTAGCTCAATATACTCGTCATAACCTTGCTTCACCCGCGCAAGTAATCCCCCATACACATTCAACTTTTCAATACACTTTTCAAAAAAGTGGCTATAGATTGACAACCGATTCTTATCCGGACCCTTTGCAGGGCAGTTTGTTCGTTTTAGCTCTCGGTCAATCTTCCGGAAAATACCTTCGACCTTTCGAATTGTCTGCTGGTCAAACCTGTC
>PDIM01000055.1:17056-40942 GCA_002811675.1 Ichthyosporea sp. XGB-2017a | reverse complement strand
TTGGCTTTAGTTTTTCAAAAAATTCAAAAGCAAATTTTTGCCTTTTTTGATTTGTTTAAAAAACATTTTGGATTCTTTTTTTCTTTTTCTTTTCTTTTCTTTTGTTTTTGTTGATTTGTTTTGTGCATTTGATTTTAATTTTTGTTTATACAGCACAGATTTGATTTTCTTCTTATTTCATGCTTGTGTGGTAGTGATTCAGTTGAATCATTATTTTGGGAGTCCCCAGAGGTTTGATTAGAAAGGTCAGGCTGCGTTGAGTTGGTTGATTAAGTCGCGGAATAATAAAAACAATGCCTTTTAAAAGAGGTAGTAATCGTCTAACTCGATCCAGGAGTAGTGGGGGGATAGCAGAGAGTAATGATATGATGATCGAGACTGGTGCTGCTGTGCAGGCGAGGAAGGAGGACAGTGACGGGAAGAGTCCACTGTGTACAGCAATGGATGAAGAGGAGGGAAGAGAAGGAGGGGAGGAGAATCACAGTGAGCGGGAGGCCTGCGCTGATAGTGGCAGTGGTGGTAAAGTATCGGGAGAAATGGAAACAGTGCCTGTGGATGGCGCTGGTGAAGAAGATGAAGAAAATATTCCACCAAAGGAGAGGAAGGGAGGTGAGGAAGTGGAGGAAGGTCTTTCTTCATCCCATGACGAAAAAAATCAAGAAGCACAAGGCGATGAAGATGCCGACCCCTCTTATTTTCGTAATATGAGGGGAAGGTGTGTAAAAATCCTGGAAAGCGATGTGAGTGGAGCACCAAAACAGCCCGTGTCTAGGCGCCGCTCTGTACGACTCAGCTGTGATGAAGATCCTTTTTTGGAAGACGCCGATGCGATGGTGTCCGAGTCTTCTCGTGGTCGACGTGGGACGAGAGCGGGCTCGCGCAACCTCAGAGATAATACTGAGAGTACTCAGCTTGAAGAAGAGGAGGAGGAGAATGAGGCTGAGCGAGAGTGTGGGGGCAGACGTCGTAGTGGGCGATCTCGACGAAGCAGTAAGAGAGATAATGAACAAGGCGCCGAAGAGGATGAAATTGGAATAGAAGATTGTCAGTATGAGCTGTATTGTGCGAAGGCAACGTGTGTGTTAGTTTTCCTGTTTTGTGACTTTATACTAACGTACCGTGTGTGATTTTGTTTTCTTTGTAAAGTTGGTAGTAGTAGAATTACTCCACGGTCTAGTAGGCGTGCTTCCATTCCTAAGTCTGCTGTGATGCAAGAGCAGGATGTTGGTCTGGAAGATGATTTTTCTGACGATTTTCAGGAAGATGCGTTTGTACGCCGGAGTTCACGCACAAGAAAATACTTGTACGAGTCCTTGAATATCAATCAGGAATTTGTGGAAGAAGATGAAAAGGAAGAAGAGGACAATGCGCGCCGTAGATCTCGAAGGAGAAGAGGTAGAAGAAGAGAGCAAAGCGAAGAGGATGAAACCGATAAGTCCGAGTACATGGTTGTTGAGAGTGAACCATTGAGACCTGGCCTGAGAACTCGGAAGCAGTTGGTTCGCATTGAAAAAGAGTAAGTTTTAAAATATTTCAACCTTACTACTGCCCTGTTCGTGTATATTTGTAGTAGCTAATGCTTTGTTGTATTAATGTTTACAAAGGTCTCGAACGAATGAGAGCCCGAAAGACAATAGATCATCAAGCCGTCGTCGTAGAGAGGAAGAATCAAACCAAGAAGATGAAAGCGAGGATAGCTCTAAAAATGAATATGTGGAAATTGAGGAGGAACCTCTTCGACCCGGTCTTCGTTCTCGAAAACGGATTGTGAAAATCCCCAAAGAGTTGAGTGGAAAAACTGTTATTTGCCATTTTTTTATTAACAAAGATGCGTATGCTGACTTTTTAGTATTGCCGTTTTGTAATGATTGCTAATCTAGGAAAAGTGGAAAAGCAGATAGTGCTCAACAGAAAGAATATAATCTTCGCACGCGTCGAAGTGAAGTGCAAAGATACGCTCCAACTCACGAAAAGAGTGAACGGGATTCGAAGCGAGCTGCTTTGAAGAGAGCGTACAAACAAAATAGCTCAAACAACAATGGCCATCAGGGGCGACGTGAATCATCCCATAAGCCTCGTCGACATAGAAGGGATACGTCAGATTCTTCATCGGATGATGAATACATGTACGGCAGACGGAAGGCTCGAAGTATGATGAGAGGTCGAGCAGAGTGTTTGCCGATGAATATGACAACTGATGAAATCAGAGGTATATCAACAAGCCGAGGTAAAACTGGATCGCGTTTGGCTGATATTGATCCAATGGATTTTGATCGTAATATCAAGTTCGACTCTGTGGGCGGTCTTGACAAGCATGTGCAAGCGTTGAAAGAGATGATTCTGTTTCCGCTGATGTATCCAGAAGTTTTTGATAGGTTCTCTATATCACCACCAAGGGGTGTTTTGTTCCACGGACCTCCGGGAACGGGAAAGACTCTAGTTGCACGGGCTCTTGCAAATGAGTGCAGTATCGGAAATCAGAAAGTAGCGTTCTTTATGCGTAAAGGAGCGGATTGCTTGAGCAAATGGGTTGGTGAAAGTGAGAGACAACTAAGACTTTTGTTTGATCAGGCATACACTATGCGACCTTCAATCATATTTTTTGACGAGATTGATGGCATTGCGCCGGTGCGTTCAAGCAAACAGGACCAAATTCATAGCTCAATTGTGTCCACCCTTCTAGCACTCATGGATGGTATTGATAGTCGAGGGCAAGTTATTGTCATTGGGTCAACGAATAGAATCGATTCTATTGATCCAGCGCTCAGGCGCCCTGGGAGATTTGATAGAGAATTTTTGTTTCCATTGCCCAATAGAGAAGCACGAAGAACTATTTTGAAGATACATACCCAAAAGTGGAACCCCCGGCCAGAAGAGACCCTTGTTGATTCTATTGCAGACAAGTGTGTTGGATATTGCGGAGCTGATTTGAAATCATTATGCACAGAGACGGCGCTTATCGCTCTTCGTCGCAGATATCCGCAAATTTACTGCTCAAATGATAAGTTATTGATTAACCCCAAAAGCATTGTCATTTCCCCTGCAGACTTCAAGTATGCTATGAAGCAGATCACTCCAGCTAGTGAAAGATCAGTTGTTGGACATGCCAAAGCCCTTGCCAAAACTTTGCGGCCCCTGATTCAGCCTTCACTTGACCGTTTAAAGAGTGCCATGCGAAAAGCATTTCCCTCTGTTGAATTTGTTTCCGATAAAGATAAAAGTCTTGAGGACTCTGGGTGTGCTTCTGCCAGCAACGACAGCAATGGGCCTTCTTCTACACTAGCAGCGGCATCGTTATGCATTGTACCCAAGATGGATGAGTTTTTGGACTGCATGAACTGCAGACCTTCGTTTTTGGTCGCTGATGCCGACCTGTGGGGTAAGGCACTCTATGCACATCTTGGACCCGCGTTGTTGTATGAGATGGAAAGGTACTCTTGTTACGTTATTGATGTTCCAGCCTTGTTTGGAAGTTCAGAAGCTCGATCCCCAGAGGATTTATGTGTTGGAATTATTCGCGAAGCCAGAAGGAATGCTCCTTGTGTCCTGTACATGCCAAGAATCCATGTTACATGGGCAATGGCATCTTCAACTCTAAGGTCTACTATGCAGATGCTCATAGAAGATATTCCATTGGAGCTGAATGTTGTTTTGGTAGGAACGTATTCACCCTCTGCTATCCATGGTGATGAGCAAGACTATGAACAGTATGGCTTCATGAATTTGTTTACAAATAATGTTCCGCTATCGCTCTGGAATCCATCAGACGATATGAGAAGGTATTTTTTTGAACAGCTTAGTGAAGCTGTAAAGACAGAACCTGTAGTCAGTAACCGTGTTCATGAAATGGAAGAGCTACCCAAAGTAGATATGCCAACACAGATACATTTATCAAAAGCCGAGGTGCAAGAACTTGAAGAGAAGGAAGAAAATGCTCTTCGAGAACTGCGAATCTACCTAAGATCAGTGACTGAAAATTTACTGACGGAGCGCAAACTTTCTTGTTTTTTCAAGCCAGTAAATCCTGAAGAAGTTCCTGACTATTTTGAAATCGTAAGGAACCCCATGGATCTCCAAACCATTCTTCAAAAGGTTGACGACAATATGTATACCACTGTTGATAGTTATCTTGGCGATATCAACCTGATTGTAGATAATGCAGTGCTTTATAATCCCCCGGATGATCCCGAGCGTGTTGTTCACAAAGCTAGAGCCCTCCAGGATCTTGCCTGTTCCATGATTTCACGGTTGGATAAAGAAATTGTGAATGACTGCAACGTTATTGCAAAGCAAAGGGCTCGCCTTGGAAGACCCATCGTAACCCCCAAAAAGCTTGCGGCGAAAAAGGATGTCCCTGGTGTTAGCACAACTGGTGGAACCCGTTTGAGTCTTCGCTTGCGTGGTGTTGAACCTGAGATTTCAAATCTAGAAAGCCAAAGTACTTCTAAGAAACACAAACGTGATTCTGATAGCACTGAAAATGTAAATGACGAAGAATGCCACGAGAATCGAAACGAAAAATATGGATCGTATGCTAAAGATCAAGAAGACGATGAAAGTCGTGCGAAGAAAGCAAAGACCATGGCTCCAGAAGACGATGAAACCCCCAAAGAAGGTGCAGTTAAAAGTTTGTGTGGAAAGTTTGATTCTGCCTTGGATGAGCAAGTGAACGTAGCCGATCGCCCTATCGATGTGACAGAAGCAAGTGGAATCGGAAGGCAAGACGATTCACCAGAGGAAAGCTCCCATTCCATCAAAGGTGGCCTAGAAATGTCAAACGGCACTGAAGTGGAATTAAAAACATCCTCAATGAGTAATGAAGAAGTCGCGCAGAAGTCCATGTCTCCTGAAGCTCTGGAGAAGATTGAAACGTTGCCCCAAAGCACACCGTTGGAAAGTAAAACTGCTTCTGCTATGGCAGAAGGCGAATGTGGTGAAGTGGTATCTTCAAAAGTGGAGGAGGGTAGCAGTGGGGCGAGCGAGCACGGGAAGGAGCCCAGTACCCCACAAAGTGCTGAAGTTGTTGTTAGTGGAAACGATGCAATGGAAGTGAGTTCACCGAAAGGTAAACTCGTTGAAGAATTGCCCTGCCTGGAGATGGAAAAGGAGGTTGTGCACGTCCTTGAAATCGACGAGGTGCTCTTGCAGGAAACCCTGTCGATGTTGGCAGAATCGAGCGGAAAACTAAATATCGACAGCCTTCACAATCTTTACAATCGATGCATGCAAGTGCTGCATACGCATCGTGGTTCTTGGAATAAGACAGAAGCACTCAATGAAATTAGAATGATTGCTTTGAGACAGTAAACCAGGCTTTTTGGTTTGTTCTATTTTGTTTTTAAACTTCGCTAAAAAAAACTGTATATATATATATATATATGTATATATGGTTTATCACTTTATACTTTATATCACATCAAATGCATTTCAATTTCGAAAAACCAAACAAAAACAGACAAAAAGTAATAAAACCCAAAAAGGCATTAAAACAGAGACCTCTGAAAACAGAAAACATTGAAGAAGAGACGAGCACAGCTTGATGGAGGACTGCTGGATAACCAAGTCTCTTTCCGCCTCCCTGGCAAAGCCTTCCTTGTGCGTTTCTCTTTAAATGGGGAATGGAAGTGTAAGCACTTCACTTGGAATTGATTTTATTAAGTGGAAAGAGAGAGAGGGGGGAAACTTAAGAGGAATGGATAGTCTTCCTTGCTTCTCCCTCGGAAAGAACTCTCTCCTTAACTTTCTCTTTTTTGCATTTGTCGTTTTCCTACTGACTGTCAATAAGGCTCTGGACTTTGGCGATGTATTGGGCCTTTGCTTCATCGGAACTCATTTTCTCCTTCGCTTTCCATGCATTCCATTTGGCCTTTCCCTTCATATCAAACATTCCAGGTTGAGCTGTTATTACGATTTAAAATTCCAAACATAAAAAACGAAAGTGCAAAAAAATACACACAAACAAATACACACACAAGAAAAAGATTTCAGTTAATTTCCTGCCCTTCGTTATTAACTAAGACTATCAAACAACTTTTCATTTTCGGAAGGGATTCAAAACTCCATTTCCAGTAATCAATATCCCAACTCCCTCAAACACAATGACTGACTGATTGACCAGTTCCTTCAGCAAGTCCAGTTCAACCAATCACGTGCTACTCCTGTACATTCCTCTTTCTCTCTCCCCTCCCTCTTTATTGCTCACTTACCGGTGTTGTTATCTCCAACAGTGGCCTGCTTGAACAGCGCATACAACTCAAGAAGATCATCATTGCTGGGCTTTGAGGTGAGATTCTTTACCTTTTCGGCAGCTTCTTCGAAAGTCAACGCCATCTTTATATTATCTTTTTTTGTTTTGCTCCAAAAATATTTCCTCTTCTTTACTTTTGATTTTGTTTTTAAAAATCGGTGAAATTGAAATAAAAAAGAAAAAAAAAAAAAAAAAAAAAAAAAATCTGATTGAAAAAAAAAAAAAAAAAAAAACAAAACAAAACAAAACCAAAAGAAAAAAAAAAAATGAAGCAACAACAAACAAAAAATGCCAAAAATATTTTTATTTTTCTGCCTTTGTTTTTTTCTCTTTTGGTTTTTATCCTTTTGTTTCAAATCCCCCCTCTTCCTTCCTCCTCCTCATTGCAAAGGCTGCTGCTTCTTTGCCTCCCATAGTGTGGTCCCATCACACGCACACACCTTCTTATCATTCCCCATCCACCCAGACGCCCTTGCAATAATCCCCGCACACACAATCCCGGGCCCTTCTTTCCTCTTCTCCCCACCATCTCCCCCTCCCAGGCTACACCCGTCCATCTCCCCGTCACTATACACCGCCACAGACCTCCCGATAAGATGCTCAACCTTCACCACTCGGTCATATTTCAGGAACCTCGCCACCCCATCACCATCTCCTCCTCTACTCTCCACCGCAATGATATCACCAAGGTCCCCCGCGTGTATCCTCCTCCTCTTGCTGCTTCTCCTCCTCCCTCTCCCCCCTTCCTCCTCCTCCTCCTCCCCCTCCTCCTCTGTATTATTATCACTGTTATCATCATGGTAGTGCCCCCCAATACTCCCATCCACAGGTCGGACATCAGACAGGTTCCCTGCCCGGTGCACGGAGAGGGCATGGTGTCCCGGCGAGAGGCCCTCCACTCGCCCCATCACCACACACACACCCGGGGATATCTGCAGGAACCGCACCACACCCATCACCGTGGTGGTGGACGAGTTGGCACTGATGGCGTCACTTCCCCCGTCTGCATGAAGGATACACACCGCCGCTGCCTGATCCTTATCCTCTCCTCCCTCTTTCACACTCCCCAGGCTGCGGATTATCACCTCAAACCCTCCTTCCTCCTCCAGCAGCACAACAATATCAACAGGACTCACTCCTCGACTCTCAAGCGTCACCTCCTCCCGCTCTAGATCAACTTCAACACCCGACACTCCATCAACCCCCCTCAGGAGTTCCTTAATCTCCCGTACACACCTCTGACATGTCATTCGCACAGATAACTGAACTTTAATCACCTCGGGTTGGCCTTGGTCCCCCTCCTCCCCCACTCCTGCACGGGATTCCTCTGCATCTCCAGGCTGCCGGTTCATCTTCCTCTTGTCACTGTTATTATTATTACTATTAGCACACAGCGGGAAGTCACTGATATTCCCCAGCAAAGAATATGTCAACACAATCCCTGAAAACACGCACAAAGAACTAAAGCCCTCGCCAAGTGAACGGATTCCCTGTTCACCACCCAATAACAAACTCACCGACCCCTTGGATCCAGCACACTTCTTCCACCCTGCACGTGTTCCTACACCCCTCCTGACTGGTAATCCCCTTCCAAGGCCCCCTCTACACACTTCAAAAACCGATCGACGACGCCCAATGAATGATGAAAATCGGGAAATCCCAAAATGCATCACTCAAAAACAAATCAAAACCAAATCAAAACCAAATCAACACCAAACCAAATCAGATAAAAAAGGGGGTACGTCCTCATTATGGGAACTTTCTAGAAATTTCCAAATCCCCCGCCGCGCCTATTTATGATTAGAAATGGGTCAATGGACTTTTCTAGATGATCTGACGTAGATCCTTCACTATGCAATCCCCGGTACAGAATTATTAACTATGGAGATGTGGTACAACACCCCCCTTTTTTATTATTTTTGCGCGTGTTGTAAATATTTTTGCTTTGGTTATAAAATCGAGTTTTTATATTTTTGGTGTATTTTATTTTGGATTTGAATTTTTTTTTTTTTATTATTATTGGAAGCAGAAAAGAGAGAAAAGAAGAAGAACAGAGAAGAGAAAAAGAAAAGATGTCGAAAAGTTGCTGCAAAGACAAAGGCTCGTCGCCCTCCAGTTCCGTACAGGAGGGATCTTTGTCAATCGTTGACGCCGCCAGCAGCACCGCTCAACTGCTGGGGACATCCCGACCCGACGTAGCCGGGGCGCTGCTGGGAAAGGATCTCGAGAGCGAGGTGTGCGCGTGCTATGAGCCAGGGGCGGTGTGCAAGTGCTCTGATATCCTCCTGAGGGGATCCCCTGCCGTGGCGGGCCTACGACAGAGGAAGGGAAGCAGTGGGACTGGATTAGATGTGTGTGCCTGTAAGGCGAGTAGATGCCCCTGTAATGTGGAGGGAAAGAAGTATATGGTGGAGGAGGAAAGGGAGGCGGAGGAGCCAAAGGGTGTATCTGGTTCAGTGGAGGATGTGGCTGCTGGTGTGGGCAGTGTCCGTGTGGAAGGGACGCGGTGTTTGGGCGATGTTGCCAATATCGGACGAACTTTGCAGTCCAATCTGGGCGATGAACTGGAGGATATCCGCTTTGAGCAGGACGAAGGAGAAGAGTTTGCGGGGCAGTTGAAGTTCCGTGTTCGCGCGGGGAGCAGACGGGGAGATCTCATTGACTCTGCTGTTGATCTTATCCGTTCGTTGGGGCTGGGCTACAAAGCTAACGTGAATTCAAGTGAGGAGGGCTCTGAAACTTCCTCCCTGTTGTCCGCTACACAGGAAAGTGAGCGGGTGCAAATGAAGAAAATGGCAGTGCTCAAGGCACAGAAAAGCGCGACTGGGCAGAGTGTGGTGCGTGTAGGTGCGGTTGGTAAATATATGCGCGCTGTATTTGTGGTGGAAGGAATGACTTGTGCATCGTGTGTGGCCGGGGTGGAAAATGCGGTGAAAAAAGTGGCCGGAGTCAGCTCTGTGGTGGTATCGCTGGTGACAGAAAAGGCCACTGTGGAGTTCGACTCAGGGGTGACTTCTTCCAAGGAAATATTTGAAGCTATTGATGACCTCGGCTATGAGGTTACTTTTGAAAAAGAGGACGTGGATACAATAGCAGAAGTATCGTCAGAGGTGACTACATTCTTCACGGTCAAGGGGATGACCTGTGCGGCTTGTGTGGCGGGCATTGAAAACCATATTTCCACGCTGAATGGAGTGACAAAAGTTGTGGTTACATTGTTAACTGAAGAAGCAAAAATCACCTATGATAAACAGAAAATTGGTGTCCGCTCATTGTTGGAGGCCATTGATGATATGGGATATGATGTGAGCGTGAAGAAAACCGCTACAGATGGCGGTGCGGCTGCAATGAAAGAAAGAAATCAGCAGCAGATAACAAAATATCGAAGAAAACTTATTTTTGCGGCTGTTTTTTCAATCCCTATTTTCATCATGGCTGTGGTACTGGAAAACATCAGTGCAACATCAAAGTACCTTAATATTAGTGTCATCAATAACGTTTCCTGGAGTATGGTTGTGCAATTTGTTTTGGCCACCCCTGTTCAGTTCTGGGTCGGTTCTTACTATTACACGGGTGCCTGGCATTCTCTGAAGAATGGTCAAACCAATATGAATGTTTTGGTTGCCATTGGTATTACAGCTGCGTATTTTTACAGTGTATTTGCGATGCTTGTTGCAATCATCGATGATACACATGCCCCCGACGTGTTTTTTGACACATCCTCTTTGCTTATTACCTTTATCTTCATGGGTAAATATATGGAAACCCACGCCAAAGGCAAAACTTCGTCCTCCCTTGAACATCTGATGAAACTGCAGCCAAGTACGGCAGTCATTGTGGATGTTGTGGATGGGAAAGTGACCGAAAAAGAGAAGGAAATAGAGATTGACATGCTTGAGATGGGAGATGTGATGAAAGTTGTGCCTGGCGCTAGAATCCCTTCTGATGGCGATGTTTTTGCTGGAGAATCTTCTGTGGATGAGAGTATGATTACCGGTGAATCAATCCCTGTTACCAAACGCATGGGTGACAAAGTTGTGGGGGGCTCTGTGAACCAGAATAGCATTCTTTTTGTTAAAGCGACGGGCCTTGGTGAGGACACTATGGTGTCTCAAATTGCCAGACTTATTCAAGAGGCCCAATCATCAAAAGCTCCTATCCAGAAGGTCGCAGACGCTATCTCTAGCGTGTTCGTGCCCATTGTTATTGCTATTGCCCTTGCCACGTTCGCTATTTGGTTGTCAGTCTCTTACACTATTCTACCTGAAAGCTGGATTCCGCATGGTGATAACAAATTGACATTTTCTTTGCTGTTTTTTATTTCGGTTCTGGTCATAGCGTGCCCCTGTGCCCTGGGTCTGGCCACACCAACAGCCGTGATGGTCGGAACAGGTCTGGGTGCGAAAAACGGCATTTTAATTAAAGGAGGAGAGCCTTTGGAAACTGTACATGCAATGGATGCTATTTTGTTTGATAAAACTGGAACCCTGACGCATGGGAAGCCTGTGGTTACGGACTTCAATCTAACAAGAATGGGCCAAGAAGCAGGAATGGAGTCTGAAAAAGTTATGTACTTTTTGGGATCAGCAGAAGCAAATAGCGAGCATCCTCTTGGCAGAGCAATCAAAGAGTTTTGCCAGTCTAAAGTGGGAAGCTTGAGCAGTGATACTGGTGAAGATTTTATCGCCGTCTCTGGTCGTGGTTTGCAAGCAACTATCGAAGGAAAAATCGTTAGAGTTGGTAACCGAAACTGGATGTTGGAGAATGCCATCAATGTCGATTCCGAAACAGAATTGCAAATGCAAGAAAAAGAAGAAAATGGAAAAACTAGTATGCTTGTTGCTATCGGAGATTGTCTTGTTGCTTCTATCTCAGTTGCTGATACTCTGAAGGACGAGACTGCCATTGTCATAAAGGCATTAAAAAAGCGTGATATCGATGTTTACATGATTAGTGGAGACAACTATCGCACTGCCAGGGCAATTGCCAAACTTGCAAATATTGATCCTGAAAATGTATTTGCTGAAGTTCTCCCCTCAGAAAAGGCTGACAAAGCCAGAGAATTACAGGCAAGTGGACACTGCGTGGGTATGGTTGGGGATGGAATCAACGATTCCCCTGCCCTTGCTCAGGCTAATGTGGGTTTTGCGATTGGAGCCGGAACTGATGTTGCTATTGAGACTGCTGACATTGTTCTCATCAAATCGAGCTTGTATGATGTCTTGAAGGCCATTGATATTTCAAGAAAGACCTATCGTAGAATTCAAATTAACTTTGTTTGGGCTTTTATTTATAACATCATGGCACTTCCCGTTGCTGCTGGAGCATTCTATCCTCTGTGGCATGAGCAATTGCCTCCCTGGCTCGCCAGTCTTATTATGGCTTTCTCATCTGTGAGTGTCATTTGTTCTTCTCTTCTTCTAAAAACTTACAAAGTTCCCAATTACTCCAAACACCTGAAACGAAATTAATTTATGAATAAAGCCTTGTCTTTTTTTTTCTTTTTTGTGATAAATTTGTATGAGTGGAAGAAGGCTTTTGAATGTTTATTTGTCCGGAATATCTACAACGGGTGCATTTGGGTTGTTATCCACTAACCACTTTCCGAGCCACTGAACAGGATCACCAGGCTTTGCTTTACACAACGCAGTTAACCCTCCAATAACTGTCCTCATCACGGACGTATTCAAATAGTCCCTCACTCCTATCCCGGCTTCTACAGGCTCTACAATGACGTCAGGGAAGAAGAGATGAATATCTGATGCCACTTTGGAAGCTAGGGCGCTGCAATAAACGGCGTTCTGAACTATATCGGTTCCATACAAAGCGCGTATGCTGTTTGGGTGATTTTCATAAGCTTCCATTGGATCTTCAGGGCCACATAATTTTGCAAAATCCTCAATGGCATTCTCTTTTCCAAGAAGAAATATCATTACAGGTCCTTGACTCATATGAGTGACACTATCGTTAACAACATCTCCATAGAGATTACTCAATAGGTCCTCGGATAGCAGTGCCTTCTTTTTCTGCAGTACCGTGAACCCTTCCTGCTTGACAAGCGACAATATCTCACCAGCACTGTGCATAGCACCTGGCTTCACAATGCCCAGAGTCTTCTCAAAGGGAAGGCACACTGTTTCCTGCTGTACAGCCCCATCAGCTTCAGGCGCCTCACCAGTCTCCACCTCTTCCGCCGCGTCAGTTGGCACAGCTTCTGTCTCATCAACTGCTTCAGTCTCTGCTGCACCTCCCGCATCCGCACCTTCACTTTCGGGTGCGGCCACTTCTTCGTCAGCCCCTGCTTCGCCACTTGGCTCTGCATCCGCAACAGCTTCCCCTTCATTTCCCTCAGCACCCTCTGACGCTTGTGCAGCATCAGCTTCTTCCCCTGGTGCTGCTCCATCCCCATCAGTTTCCGGAGCCGGATCACCTCCTTCGGCTGTGTCAGCGTCTACTTGTGGCGCCCCTTCGCCACCATCACCTCCGTCCGGTTGTGCATCACCTTCTACCTCCTCCTCGGCTGGTGGGGCAGCATCAGCAGGAGCTTCCTCTTCTGTTCCCGCTTCAATCTCTTCCGCTGCTGCAGCTTCAGCGTTCTCATCCGACATGTTCCAACACTTTCCTTTTTGTTCCTTCTCTAACGATTTCGTACGAGCAAAAGTCTGCCAATGAATCACCTCAGAGAAACAAAACCAGTTATGATCTAAAAACTCCTCTTTCGAATTGATTTGATTATCATAGGGCCCTTAACAAAAAATAAAAAAACAAAAAAAGAAAAAGAAAGAGTGAAAGAAAAAAAAGCCCATGAATTAAAAACAAAATTAGAGGTAACCATGGTAACCTGATAATTCCCATATATAGATAAACCAGTCACGTGGGAAGGATCGGGTCCCCCGTGGACCACGTGGACGCCCAGCTGACTTTAACTATGAAACATTCCATTGACATTCCTTCGACTGTTTTTGCTTTGTTTGGGTTGTTTGGGCTTTCTTTTCCTTTGGTTTGGTTTCGCCCCTCCTTTTTTTGTTTTGTTTGTTTGTTTGTTTCTTTCATGATTATTGATTTTGGTTGTTTGATTTAGTTATTTTATGCAAGAAAGTGGTTATATTGCTCATTTGTAAACCTTTGTTTTTTGGAATTTGTGATGGTCTTTTCGAAGTTTAGCGACCGACTGCCAACAGTGTCTCTGAGATGTTTCTCGATGCTGACTCTTCTGGTTATGCTCTTTGTGTTCTTACAGGGAGGGACTGTACAAGGTGCTCAAATTAGCACTGGGAGTATGCGAACAATGCATGTGAGGGAGGATGCTGCTGATTCTACTGTTCTGCCTGAAGCTCAAGAGGCGATACCAAATACTGCAGGAACTGTGTCTGAAGAAGAAACAGCTGTGACTACAACTGGCACTACTGATGATACCGTAGCGAGCACCGATCAAAGCACTCAAGGAAACACAGTAGCTGCTGTTGAGGAAAATGCAACTGAAGAAACCACAATAACTGATTCTGACGGGAATGGAATAGTCGAAACAGATGCAACTGCTCCTGCAGACGCAAACGCAACTGAGACTAGTAGTGACGCAGACCCCACTGCCTCAGGGCAGGAAGTCAATAACATGGGCACTGCGGACACAGACACAACACAAGTCAACAATACTAAAGAAGGATTAGAGGCTGATAATAACACTACACCTTCAACGGATCAAACTGCTGAACAAACAAACCAGACTACTTCTGAAGCAAGCCAAACTACTCCTGACACAAACCAAACTGCTTCTGATACGAACCAGACTACTCCTGAAGCAAGTCAAACTACTCCTGACACAAACCAAACTGCTTCTGATACGAACCAGACTACTCTTGAAGCAAACCAGACTACTCCTGAAGCAAGCCAGAGTACTCCTGACACAAACCAAACTACCCCTGATACGAACCTGACTACCCCTGACACAAACCAGACCATTCCTGAAATAAGCCAAACCACTCCTGAAGAAAAGCCTGAAGCGGACCAAACTGCCCCTGATACTAACCAAACTACCCCAGAAACAAACCAAACAGTTCCGGATAGTACTGGCAGTGAAAATACAAAATGTAGTTCAAAAGAGGGCTATTCGACTCATACCTTAAACATTAATGAAATTCCTGCCGAAATCCGCCCTTATGTTGTCAACATTTCTTTTGTTCAAACTGAAATCGTGCCGCTGAAAGTATTAACTAACCACGTAGCCGAAGCAGTATTGCGCGCACTGAATTTGAACCTACTGTCATCTTTTGATGATGTGTATGCACCATTGGTGTTTACAACAGCCGACGTTCACTTTGTCAATATAAAACGTCATGCACAGTATGATTACAAGAAATATAATTGCTCTTACTTACATCATCAGAAGGCCCATCTTGAAAGTACAAACAGCGTGCTTCCTGGAACCACATTTTCGCTGATGATGACTAATCGTAGTGATATCATGCACGGTAAAATGACCTTTATCTCCTCTACAGAGCTTACATCGATTTTCAAAACATTCATGGAGCAATTAGATACTACAGGGGGCGACCAGTACTTTAATGGGGCAACATTTATGAAAGACCTCTACTGCCTTTCGCCAACCTTTCCCTCGGCTGCAAAGGCTGTTAACGAAGACGACTCGGGTGACGTTGGTACTGATGATAATACTTCAAGTGGAAGTGATGGAGTTGGAAGCCCATATGTATTTTTGATGGTTGTTGCTGGGCTAGCTATTATTGCGTTAAGTAAGTAAATTCTGTGTTATGAATAGTATTTATCGACCTATGCTTCCGATGACTGCCTGAAAATATGTGTAAGGAAGGGTTGCTAATTTTTTCTTTTTTATTCATTCCATTTGCTCTTTAGCTGTGTGGTTTGCCCGATCGTACTATTTAAAACGAAAGAGCGGTGGAAGCTATTCGTTGCATGATGATACTAATGCCCTTGGGGTTCCCGGAGACCAGTCGTATAAAGGGCGCACCTCCACAAACTTCAGTAACAGCACCGGAGAACGCTATGACATGGTCAATATCATTTAAAGAAGCATTTTGCTTTGAGAACCTTGACTGTGCTCTTTTTTATCACGTTTATTATTTGATTTATGTGGTAGTAAATAATGCTGTACTCGAATGATTCTTCATTGACAAAGGGATAATTTATATGTGCCTATCTATCGTTTGTTTCGTTAAACGTTTTGTACACGGTTGCGTAGAGGTATGTAGACACTTTCGCAATGTCTTTGGCCTGCTGTATGCGTACCTCGATCGGGGAGGTACCCACCAAGTCGGGGCAATCATTCATTTCGTTTTGCTGCGGATACCCATTCGTCACAAGCCGTTTGTTTAATAAAACTTCAGCTTCGTTTTCAGTTATTTTGTTTGACATGCATTTTGAATTAAACCATCTCAACAAATCGTTCATCTTTTGTTGCAAATCTTTGCTGTATGAGATAATAGTAATTACCCCTTTCCGCTTTTCATGCATTTCCCCGTCATGGACATGCGAGCGTTCGATTCCATCTGATATGAACTCTTCTTTGAAATGTTTCATGTTAATTCCGACGTGTTTTGCCAAAACATAAACCAAAGCTAGCTGCTTCTCTATGACGCCTTTGAGAGAATAAAACGCACTCGCTATTTCCTTTTTCCGTCTTGTTCCCCATTCCATTTGCTCTTCAGCATGTGAGGAGTGCCGAGACCTCTCCCCACCCCCAAGCTTCGAACACAAATCGTGAGATGACCTCAGTACCTCAGCCGTTAGCTCTTTCAGTAAATCTGAAGTAAGGATCGTCGGACTAGAAGACCATTTCGCCAAGTGCTTCTTCAGCCGCTTTACTTTTTTTTGCTTCTTGTCTTTCTTGGAATCGTCGTCTCTTCCATGAACATTAGTGTCTTTCGGAAACCCGTCTGCCTGAGGAACTTTTCGCTGTGACTGATTTTCCTTTGCTGAACCCAACCAGGAGTTAGCATCTGAATTACTTTTCACAAGGGCTTCACACCTCTCAATATGCCCTATGATGTAAAAAAATTCTTCGAAGGTCGATGTCTCTGACTCGCGACTCATAGCACTAGTAGACGATGAACAGTTTCCATTGGCCCCTTGAGAGCAAGAGGTATTTTCTCTGTGAATGTCCCTCATTTCCATACGATATTGCACAAAAAAGCGAAACAATGTTCCTAGTTCTATCTCCAGCTCTGTAGGTTTCGTTTTGAAGGGTTCAGTGTCCGATTGACAGGCGGGCACGTTTGCACGAGCTTTATCATCATCTTCATCTGATTCTTTGTAGGATGACTCACTGTTTTGCTTCACAAATAGTCTGCTGGAGCTTCCCGAGCCTGTGCTGAGGTTACCCGAGCCACCACTAAATGACTCGGGCGAATGCGTAAATCCGTTCGCAGTGTCGGAAGAATCGATAAGGGATGGTAGACTGCCGCCTTCCTCACAAATGTTGGCGAGTGATATTCTCCGATCTGTTCCACATATGTTATCTAAAAAATTTTCCATAGATTCTTTGTTTTGCTCTATAAAATCATTCATGCACATCATATAGCTTTCTTTCTCCCCAAAGTTAACCAGATTAGCAAGATTTTGAACTGTTTTGGCTATTAATGTCAAGGATCGAGAAAATATTTGCTCTCTATCAGAGCTCTTGTTTCCCTTTTTGCCGCTGATACCAAGGCTAGAGCTGCTTTTCCTCGAAGGTCGCCTGTCATCCGGAGGGATATACTGCAATCCAAAAAGACCAGGGTTTAAAATAGCGGGACAAAAGAATCGAAGAAAGAGAAATGCGCTAATGGCTGTGTATTTAATTGACTTAATATCCTCCAAGTGAAATCCTTCCTCGAGGGATTTTTTCACATAAAACATTTCAACAGCTTTCCCCACGATGTAGAATACTTTGTGGAACTCCCAAGGACATTTACTGATCGAATAAAATATGTCAACAACCAGTATTTGAGCATAATACTGCAGCGATTTCGTGTGTCTTGCGAGAATATCGTCAACTTCTTTCTCAGACAGTTTTTTCTTTGAAGATGCAGAAGATCTAATTCGTGAAACATCAATTTCGCAGTTTACCGCATCCTTGTACAGCTTCTGCAAAAAGCCTTCCAAAGTAGATTTCAGGTACGAATTTCCAATATATTTCAGATACACATCAATTGACTTGGTTACAAGTGAATTACTCCGGAAGAGTGTATTTTTATCAGCCGTAGAGTCAAGCTCAACCTTCAATGAAGATTCAATAAATACCATAACGTCTTGGGGGCTGGTGTTTGCAAAGACTTTCACAAGAGTGTTGGCTAATTCATCATTGGCTCTCGCATTTTTCTGGCATTTCTGTAGGGTTTTTAAAATGTACAAATCACTTTTGAAGATAAGATCGTACATAGGCATGTAACTGCCGAGAGGGAGTAGGATTTCCTTTACATAAGATACAACACATCGGATGCGACCTGTGAAGTACATGTTTGATCTGCTCGGATACTCGGAACAAGATGAGCTTGATTCACACAGGGAGTCTTTAACATCATAAACATACCGGTGCTCCGGAGAAAGAGGCAAGCAGCATTTAGTCTTTGAGGCTCCTGACGATGGGCTAGATGATGATGAAGTAGAAGTAGAGCCTGTCCCAGCTGATTTGTCAGAGTTATTCGGATTCGCGGAAGACTCTCGACGCCCCTTCTTCTGAAAAGCAACTGCTTTTACGAAAGGCTTTGTCGGGCAGTAATTGGGTGCATAGTCAGCACATTCTGTGTGGCAATTCATCCCGCATTGCTTGCATTTCAATCCTGCATGCTTTTTGATTCGCGAAACTAATTCTCCTGAAGCCAATGGCTCTTCTGGCTCTTCACTCACAGGCAAGGTATCCAAGTCCCCTCGCACTAAAGATCCTTCGCTTCCATTGGATAGCAGTGAGCCTTGTGAATCCCCGACATATTTAAATGATTGGTCGCATATATCGCACTTCGGTACGTTAAAAAATATATGTGATTTCAAGTTATGTTTCGTAAAGATATCTTGGTTGCTCAAAGCTTCATTACCACTCGCTTCTTCGCCATGAGCTACAATGGGACTCACCCCTGTACCATGTTGAGTCTTTATAGCATTTCCAGAAATGTTCTCGTACGATTTGCGTATCTTTGCTACTGCTTCCTGTGACTTGAAAGTTGGGGGCTTAACTTCAAACCATTCCTGCAATCGTTGACCAGATTGGAGTTTCGTTAGAGGGACAATGACCTCACCCATTAGATCATCAAAGGAATGCTTGTCATAGTTCCAAACAGACACATGGAGATATTTCTGCAGTCTTTTACCCGAGCAATCGTCTTTGCTGATGGAAAACTGCATGGGGTTCCCTGACAGATTTATATGCGGCTCGCTAGTTCCGAATTGAATATCAGTAATTTTAGTCCCCTCGCATCTCCTCATGTCCCCGTCCATTGGGGGAGAAGCAATAGTCTGTGGTATTACGTTGAACACAAAATATATATTGGCAGATCCACCAGTCAGACGCGAGCGCAGCTTGTGACCTGAAATCTCACATATGATGAGCGAATCGGTGGGATTCAAAAGGCATTTTGAATTTGTATTGTACTCCAAGTGGAGGAAAAGAACAGGCATCTGTTCCTTTTGCACAAGCAATGGCTCATACACATTGAACCATTGATCCAATGTGTGCTTGAATGGCATATTTTGCTGCTCTTGTGACTCTTGCTGGCTTCGTATATCCATAAGGTTAATAATACATTCCCCAAAGGGCACAATAGACTTGGCCTTGTGGCTGTTCAGCGATATCCTCAAGTTGTCAATGCTCTCGTCCATATTGATAAACTCAAAGTTTCCATTCCATGAAGGAGAAGGACATTTCATCACTTTGCTATGCCTGGTTAGATTATCCACGGACGTTATCCCATCCTTTCCCTTACCCATAGCAGGGCACACACTGACGGATATGTTATTATGCACAACAGGAATCCCTTTAGCCTCTACCACCTGCACCCAGGCCCGGTGATCATAGCGCAGATATTTGCTCTGGCCTTTGTTCACGGTTCCAGAAAGCTCAGGGGCATCTTCTTCTCTACCCAACATGGTTATCACTGAATAATAATAAAAAGAATCGATTCAAATGTATGCACCCACCTTATTTCCTTTTCTAAGCGCGATCTATTTACCTTTCAAGTTAATGGATCTCTCAGATTCAGTGCAAATATTTCATAATGTACACAATAAAATTAGAGACCTTAATTGTGCCAACATTTTCCTTTCATTTAAGCAACAACAACAACAACAACAACAACAACACGAAAAGGCAAAAGAAAAAGGGGGGGAAATTAAAAGGAGTAGGAGGAATTTCTAATTTGGTTCACACATATTTTTAAAGGTTTATATTTAGAAAACATTATGTCATCACAGCTGAAAGGTCCCTTTGTTGAGGCTTCTAGGTGTATGGTAATGGTTCACAGTGCCTCTTGGACTCTTCCCTTGCCCCCCCCCACACCCAATGAATGGAGGGTTGAATTCCAGTGTCAATTTTGAGATGCTTTGATGTTATGTAATTAAGTGGTGGTTTATGTAATACCGCATTCTCGGTTCACGTCAGGGAGCCATTCGCGTGTTCGTGGTCAGCTGGTTGAACTTTGTAGTGCGTTTGCAAACTTGTTGGTTGCATGCAGAGGCTGGATTCGATACCAAGTTGTTGATTTGCTTCAATGCACGGCCGTCTTTCTGCGCTGTGGATGTAGAGAATTCAAGGAAATCATGAGCTTCAGTGCCATTGTCATCTGGTACTCTTTCCAGGCCGTCTTCAAGGGCTTTTCGGTGGGCATGATTGGTGCTTTTTTGGCGCGTAAACACCTCATCAGTGCAATTACAAAGTCGGAGGTGAGCAAAATCATATACCTCGTTCTTGTACCCTCTCTTCTATTTGTTAATGTGGCCAAAGCCATGTCTGCGTCAAAACTGCTTCATTGGTGGCCGCTCCCTGTCATGGCCATATGCCACCATGGTGTTGGGCTGGGAATAGGAATGATCATTAACAAGTTTGTAAAGCCGCCTAGGAATTACGAAAGACCCTTCATCGCTGCAAGCACCCTGGGGAATGTTGTCTCCCTTCCTATTGTAATTATATCATCCGTGTGCAATGGCTCTGGAACCTTGTCCGAGATTGAGACCTGCGAGGACGATGGAATTGCGTATATTTCTATTTATTCAATGTAAGTTTGGGAGCGCAAGTTTATGTGGATTTGAATTGGTCTATTCCCATTTGTAAGCGTGTATCTGCGATATCTGCTTGGTGCTAATTTTGTTCTTTTTTTAAGTGTCTCGAGCGCCTATATGTGGACAGTAGTGTTTTATTACTTGAAAAAAGATGATGCTGTAGGGGTCTCCCCAGTTAGTCGAACAGAACGCAATTCCGATGCTGAGGAGTTAGAAGTGACATTTGACAACCGAGGCGGAAGCTCATCAACAACATTCCGAGATGATACATCTGTGATACCTGCTTCTTCCTCTTCTGCCTTGACAGCTAACCCTTCATCCTCAAGCTTTCAGATGAGAAGCTGCGTTACGAAAAGTGCCCCTGATATTCATATGGTAGAGGAAGTGGATGAGCCAAGAGAAGATGAAGCTAACCGTTCTGCGAAGGACATTATTTCTTTAGGGCAGGTCTCGGGGAGAGTAAATGGCAGTGCTAATAATACTACTTCGATTTCTGCTAGCCTGTTTGTGAAAGTTAAGAGATTGTGTAGCGTGTCCAAAAATACAAGAATAGTGTTGTCTCGCATTTTCAACCCTCCATTCTTTGCCTCTTTATTAGGTGCTATTTTTGGATTAATTACTCCTTTAAAAAATCTTATGTTTGCTGAAAACGGGGAAGATAAGCAAAGTGCACCCTTGTATATTATAGCAGATATTTGTTGTTTTCTTGGAGGGGCTGCCATTCCCTTTTCCGTGATATTCCTGGGGTCTGAGCTTTCAAGAGGTACACTGGGGCAAAATGTCAATTTAAAATCTGTTGTTTCGCTTTGTATAGGGAGACTGATAGTCACTCCTATCATATGCACTCCTATTGTTTTGGCATTAAGGCACGGCGGTTTACTTCCTGAAGGAAATGACATCTTCTTGTTTGTCTTGCTGTTAGAAGGAGCTGTTCCTTCGGCTATTTCCCTGAGTTTGATGTGTCAACTGATTGGGCGATCCCAGCATGAAAGTAGTATCATTCTTTTCTACCAATACCTGTGCTCCTTTCTGACGTTGGTTGTATGGGTTTCTGTTTTTCTTACTATCATTGATACGTAAGACCTACTGTACATGAAATATATCTCCCTAAGTACTGCATGTATTTAACAACTATTTATTGAACAAGACGAAAATGCTATACAAATAAAACATAACAGTCGACCATCAAAAATATAATTCAACAGCTCCTTTAGCAAAGTGAGTCAAGCAAAGTGTCATCTGCATTTTCAGGAATGGTAACCTTCAATTTATCATTGGCTTCCATGGCTCGCTTAATCTGGAAATTTGCGTTATCAACACCAGCCCAAGCTCTTCTGGCAATACCATTGTTTACATCCCACTCCAACATGGACGCTGCTCTTCGAGCTGCGTCATCAGTTCCATCAAGTACCATGCCAAATCCACCATTGATGGCCTCTCCCCATCCAGTGCCTCCGCCGTTGTGGATACTCACCCACGTAGCTCCACGGAAAGAGTCGCCGATTACATTGTGAATGGCCATATCAGCACAGAACATGGATCCATCGCGAATATGTGATGTTTCTCTCCAAGGGCTGTCGGTGCCAGACACGTCATGATGATCTCGACTCAAAACGACCGGTCCTGCGAGTCTACCCTCTGCAACAGCGTTGTTAAATGCGTTTGCTAAAGCGATGCGCCCTTGTTCATCGGAGTACAAAATACGGGCCTCTGACCCAACCACAAGCTTATGCTTTTCCACCTCTGAAATCCAGAGATAGTTGTCTTCGTGTTGTGACTTCACACGAGGTGGAGCGTCTTTCATTTGCGAAGTTATTACTTCGGCAGCGATTTGATCAGTTAATTGAAGGTCTTCATGTTTCCCAGAAGTGCAAACCCAGCGGAAGGGACCAAAGCCAAGGGAAAAAATATCGCCCATAATGTCTTCCACATACGAGGGGTATCGGAAGCAGCTCTTTGATTCGTCCTTGAATATTTCTGCTCCGGCTCTCCCAGCTTCTAACAAAAAGGAGTTTCCGTAGTCCCAGAACTTCATTCCACGGGATGTGAGATTATTGATAGCTTTCACGTGTCTTCGGAGGGATTCTTGAACAAGTTCTTTGAAGCGGGGTGGGTCGTTCTTCATAATCTCGTTTGCCTCATCAAAAGTATAACCAACAGGATAATAGCCGCCATTGAATGGATTGTGGCACGAGGTTTGATCAGAACCAAGCTCTACCAGAAGCTCTTCTTCTTTAGCCAAAGCCTCCCAAATATCCACAACATTACCAAGAAATCCAATGCTCACGGTTATTTTGTCTGCCCGAGCCTTCTTGATGCGAGCAATAAGGGAAATAATGTCCACTTCCTTTTCTTGGATCCAACCTTGGCGGTATCTCTTCTCCAAAGCTTCCGGACTCACTTCAGCGCAAACGCAAATAGATCCACAAATAACACCTGCTTTGGGTTGAGCCCCACTCATACCTCCAAGTCCAGCAGTTACAAACACCTTGCCACTAAGGTCTGCATTTCCCAAGTATTTTCGCCCGGCATTAAGCAACGTCAACGTAGTTCCGTGAACAATACCTTGTGGTCCAATATAGCAAAAACTTCCTGCAGTCATCTGTCCGTACTGACTTACACAGGTAGCATACATTTGCTCATAGTCCTCCTTGGTACTGTAATTTGGGATAACCATTCCGTTTGTGATAACAAGTCTCGGGGCGTCTGGGTGGCTCGGAAAGAGACCCAAGGGATGTCCGGAATACAGAATAAGAGTCTGCTCCTCCGTCAATTCAGAAAGGTACTTCATAGTCAAATGGTACTGTGCCCAGTTGGAAAACACACTGCCATTACCACCATAAGTCACAAGTTCATTGGGGAATTGTGCCACATCTGGATTGAGGTTATTCTGAATCATATGCATGATTGCCGCTGCCTGCTTGCACTTCGCCGGGTACTTCTCATACGGATGTGCCTTCATTTCATAACCGCGGCCTTCGCAGTTTTGCAGGCGGCGCATGTAGATATGCCCATGCTCTTTGAGCTCTTCAAGGAACTCCGGTGCTAGCTTGGCATGCAATTCTTTCGGGATGTACCTCAGCGAGTTCTTCAGGGCAAGGCGAGTAACCTCTTTGGTCAGCTTTGGATTCCTTCTTGGGGCGGTGGCAGTACCTTTGGCAAATACGGTCTTTTCGGGAAGAGGATCCAGGGGCAATCCTTTAGCCAGGCTCGTCAGCTTGTTTTCCATATCGTCCACAGGCATATTAGTGATCTTTTTAATGAAAAAGAAAAAGAAAGCACTGTTTTGGCTTAACTGTAGTTCTGTTTATCGCTATTATGTTACTCACACTCTGACAGTCTCACCTCACAGCAAAATAGGGAGACAAAACCAAACCAATTCAGCAACTCAAAATCAAAAATCGACACAACTATGGAAA
>PDIM01000055.1:0-12498 GCA_002811675.1 Ichthyosporea sp. XGB-2017a | reverse complement strand
AGAAGTATCATTGAAGTGTAAAAAAGGGCTGTCAACTCTACACAGAAAAGTCAAATGGCACAGTTTCAGCCGGTCCAAAAGCACTGGTGGATTACAAAGGAACGAGTGGACAAGTTCCTGTCCAAGCAGCACTTTGTTCCATATAATCTATGGGGGCGTGTGTACCCGGCAGATAAGCGGCTGGATATTCTTAAAGGGGTAAAGGCGGGCGATCCGACCGTGCAGATTCTGCATTATGCGTGTCCCCTGGAAGAGAACTCCTTCGTGTCTTTTGAGCAGGTGAGGGGGCTTTATCACGCAGGAGACTTCCAGGACCTGGGTAAGGGAGGGAAAGGGCAGCAAGGCAGGCGACGATTTGATTTTGGGCCCTCGTGGTCTACTCATTGGTTTGCGGTGCGGGTGGAGATCCCCGTGGAGTGGGGGGAACAAGAAGGGGTTGTGCTGGAATGGGATTCAGGCAGTGAGGCGTGCGTGTGGATGGAGGAGATGGGGTCAGTGCCATTGCAGGGCCTGGCCGGTTCCTGTACGGGGAAGCAAGCCCGCACCCATTTTCCCTTACCAATGAGCGGCTCCCATTGCACCATATTTGTGGAAATGGCTTGCAATGGAATGTTTGGCTGCGGAGACAATGGACTCATCAATCCGCCTGACCCGGACAGAACGTTTGAACTTAGCATCGCGGCAGTCCAGGTAGTTGACCAGCTGGCGCGGGATCTCTATTATGATGTGGAAGTGTTGTTACAGATAAGTGAAGCGCTGGGTGAAGAGTCGGAAAGGGCACATCAGGCGCTTATGTGCGCCAATGAAATTATAAATACGCTCGACATGGATGATCCAGAATCTTACCGCCAGTGTAGACAAATTGCTGCCAGACTGTTAAGTCACCAACGTAACCCCACTACCAACAATGCTTTGTACGAGGTGTTTGCTGTTGGACACTGCCACATTGACTCTGCCTGGTTATGGCCATATAGTGAAACTATCCGCAAATGTGCACGTTCGTGGAGCAGCCAGATCGATATTATGCACACTTATCCGGATTTTAAATTCGCCTGCTCACAAGCACAGCAATTTGAATGGGTAGAAAACTTCTATCCTCTGCTGTTTGAATCGATTGTTGATATGGTGAAAGAAGGGTCCTTTGTGCCTGTAGGGGGCACTTGGGTAGAGATGGATGGCAATATTCCATCAGGCGAATCATTTATTCGCCAATTTATGATGGGTCAGAAGTATTTTGAAGAAAAATTCCAGAAGCGATGCGATATCTTTTGGTTGCCAGATACATTTGGGTACAGTGCGCAATTACCGCAGATTATGCGCTTGTGTGGGATAAAGTACTTTCTCACCCAAAAGTTGTCGTGGAACCTCATGAACAAATTTCCTCACAATTCATTCTATTGGAGGGGTATTGATGGCAGCACTGTCCTAACCCACTTTCCACCTGCAGATACTTACGAAAGTGACTGTAATATTAAAGATGTTATGAAGACAATGACTGCAAACCGCGAGAAAGGGCGTTCACTTCAAGGAATGCTATTGTTTGGGCATGGTGATGGGGGTGGAGGCCCTGACCACTATATGCTAGAACGACTGTCTCGTGTGAAGGACTGTGCAGGGCTGCCGCGCGTGAAACTTTCCACACCAAGCGATTTCTTTCGCTCATTGGAAGCAAGCACATATACATCCGAAATTGGAAAAAAAAATGACCCAGATGTTCAAAGGCAGTGTATTTCAAGCAGCTGCCATAATATAGGCCCCGCCAACACGAAACTTCTTACGTGGACAGGGGAGCTGTATTTGGAAATGCATCGGGGAACGTTTACCTCGCAAGCAAAAACTAAACTAGCTAATCGTAAAGCTGAATTTCTTTTGAGAGACGTGGAGTTTTTGTGGTCTTTGGTGTCTCTAGATGAAGTAGAAAGCGACATGGTAAAATCCAATATAGATCAATGTTGGAAGAAACTTCTCTTGAATCAATTTCATGACGTTCTACCCGGTTCATCAATTGGCTTAGTATATGATGACAGCTCAGATATTTACATCGAGCTTTTTGCTCTGCTTCGCAACCTTTTTGTTGATCTTTTGCAGCACGTCATGGGGTCGATATTTTCTTTTCATATCGCGGGGCCCCACTGTGCACACTCAGAGGTAGATCATTATGAGCATCACAACCATCCTCATCACGAACATCGTCGCAGTACGGCTTCTTCGCACGATCACGCCATCATGAGGCCAACCCATTTGTGCTTCTACAACTCTGCGCCATTTGAAAGGGAAGTTATTGCGTCCATCCCAAGGAGTTACTTTCCTTTTGATTCCCTGAGTCGTAGTGTCGAGGACTCCCTGCAAGAAGATACTGTATCTCGTTACCCATCTTATTGTTACTTTCAGGATCATATGAGTTCTTGTTCTTACTCTCAAGAGAAGCAGTATGATCAGTTAAATGAATTTTTCAAAAACCGCAAGGAAATAGTTGACATGGATAGCCTAATTGAAGAGGAAAGTTCTCGGGTCTTACTGAAGGTGAATACCCCTGCTTCAGGGTTTAACTTCGTTGATTTGAACAAAATTGAGTGGCTGACTTACACCCCCCCGACGATCTCACGAGGGTCAGATGACGATTTTGTTTTAGAAAACAAGTACTTGCGTGTTCACATTGCAAGAAATGGTGTCATTAAATCTATGTTCCACTTTGAAAGTGGCATGGAGTCTTTCCAGAATTGTCACGATTCCCATAACTATGATATGTTTGGAGGCAATCTGCTCTATTTGTATGACGACCTTCCTTTGTTTTGGGATGCATGGGATGTGCAAGCATACTACAAAGAAAGTAGCCCCCTGAATGCGAGAAAAACAAAACTTCTTAATAATACATCAAGTAAGGTGACTTTGGCACAATGCGAATCGGGCCCACTCCGCGTCTCCGTTGAACTCAATATTCATTTCTCTAAAAGTCATATAAGGCAAATTATATCTTTAGATGCTGTTTCCAAATACTTGGACGTTCAAAATTTTGTTGAATGGCACGAAGAGCATAAGCTTCTGCGAGTTGAGTTCCCATTAAATTTGAATTCTGCAAGTCCAAATGCAGCATATGAAATCCAGCATGGATATGTTCACAGACCCACGACTTCGAACACTTCGTGGGATGTGGCCAGGTTCGAAGTGTGTGCCCATAAGTGGGTTGATCTTTCACAGCATGGCTTTGGTATAGCCCTTCTGAATGACTGCAAGTACGGATTTTCATGCTTTGACAATGTTTTGGGCTGCTCTTTGTTGCGCTCCCCTAAAGCACCGGATGAAATTTGCGATATGGGCTTCCATTCCTTTCGATTTGCTATCATGCCTCACTCGGGCAGCTTTCAGGATGCAGAGGTTGTTGCAGAAGCATTCTGTTACAATTGCCCTGTGCAATGTACTCCTGGAACCGTGGAGGATCGTGATAGACAATTACAATCGCCATTGGCCAAGAATTTAAGTGCCATATCTGCTATCACGGTGTCTGACTCGGCAATAGTAATTGACGTCTTGAAACCATCTCACTCCCTAGCTGCCAGTGAACTGGTTGTTCGTTTGTTCGAAAGCAAAGGTGGAGCCTGTAAGAGTGTAAAACTGTGTGCCCCATTGTTGGATGTTCAGTACGCATATTTAGCTAACGGCTTGGAGGACAAGACTGATGTTGAGAATGATAGCTTTAATGTTAATCGAACGCTGTCTTGGGATAAAGACCAAAACTGCTGTTTTTTGAACTTCAATGCCTTTCAGGTTGTTACAATTGTTCTGGGTATAAGACAACACATGTAGCTATTAGTTGAAGATATCTTGAATAAATGCGCCAGCGTTACACAGTATGTGCAATTGTTCTTTTTTTATTTCATGACAAGAAAACCCCAGTGGCTCAACAATGCCATTGAGCACTTACACTGCACGCCGCAAAGGCGTAGCAGTCACTTTTCGAGTCAATAATTTTTGTTATAGGCTTTCCAGCTCCGTGGCCAGCTTTTTTTTCTATCTTTATCAGGCACGGATTGGGGTGCCTCTCTTTATCGCGGCCCAATTTATACTGAAGCTCAGCAGCAAATTTAAACGAATGCAAAGGCACTACTCGATCATCGTGATCTGCTGTTATCAACATAATAGGGGGGTAATCGGTCTTTGACTCGTCAACATTATGCAAAGGAGAGTACGTCCGCTGCATTCTGAAATCTTCTGCATCTTCGCTGCAGCCATAATCACTCTTCCATGCATAGCCAATCGTAAACTTATGAAACCGATAAATGTCATGTACGCCGACATGCGACAAGGCACACCCAAACAATTCAGGGGCCTGGTTAAAACATGCCCCAACTAGTAATCCTCCGTTAGATCCTCCCTCTATGATTATTTTCTTGGAATTAGTGTATTTTCTTTCGGTCAAATATTTGGCAGCCCACTGAAAATCATCAAATACATTCTGCTTTTTGGCTTGCCTTCCAGAGTGATACCAATCAATTCCATATTCCCCACCACCTCGAAGGTTTGCAACGACGTAAACGCCCCTAAAGTTGTTCGCAAATAAAACAGCTGTACTATTGAAGGCTGGCATCAAGCTTATATTAAATCCCCCATAGCCATAGAGCAAGCACGGGTTTTCACCATCCATTACTATATCCTTATGGTGTACCAGATACATTGGAATTCTAGTACCATCTTTTGATGCATAAAACTCTTGCTTCACAACAAACTGCTCAGCATCAAACCCTTTGGGCTTGTTTTCGTGTACTTTTCTCACTGTAAAGTCATTTGTATCAGCCACGAAACACACCGAAGCATGAAGATATGAAGACCACGAAAAAAACACTTCGTTGCTCGAATGGTAGCAATCAAGGGAGGATATTGTTCCTGCCATTGGCAATTCAATATCCCTACAATACTCCCCCTGCACATTGAATACCTTAAGAACACTCTTAACATCCTTTGTGTAATTGCAAATAAAATATTTATGTTGACTGCACTCTACGTCATCCAACACATCAGTATCGCTCTCAGGTATTACATCTTCCCAAATTGCCGACCCAAATGAGTATTTTACCAACTTCATTTTCGGGGCATCCTTATTCGTTACAAAGTAGAATTCGTCCCCGATGGTTGTTAGGTATGAAAAGCTTGCAGTACGCTCTTTTACAATACATTTGAAGTCTTTTTTACCGATATTCTCAATCTCCAAAAAGTACAAATCATTGACAGCATCACAACTGTCATTGCCAGTCAAAAAGACGTAACGATCACAGTCTGAAACTGTGACGTTGGATATATAATCAGGCTCATCTTCGCTGGCTCTAAAAACCTGAATATCAGTTTTGGGGTCAGTTCCAATGACGTGATAATGTATTTTCTGGTTCTTCGCCGAGTCAACTTCTTTACCCTGAGAGGAATCAGCGCCTTTATCTTCGTCAACTTTACCTTCAAGGCCCTTTGGTGGATCATAGCAGTTATAAAAAAATCCTTTACAGTCTGGAGAGAAAGCTATAGCAGTATATCGGGACCATTCGATTTTCTCTTCCAGAATTACATTGTTTTCAAGATCTTTAATAAAAATCGTTGACCAGTCAGAACCACTGTAGCTTACGCCGTACGCCATGTATTTGCCATCCCGAGAAGCGGAAAAGGTTTTCAAAGATGCTGTGCCATCATCTGCAAAAGTATTCGGATCTAAAATCACAGTGGCAACATCCTTGTCGGAAATTCCTGTAATGTTTTCCTGAGAAAAAAGGACGTTCTGATTCTGCAGCCCATCATTGCGGTAGTGGAAATACCTTTAGATAAATTAGCATTAAAGGAAGCAATCGTAAGTACGCCTATCCCAACAACAAGAACATAGCTTCATCAGGCTAACTTACCTTGTGCCTCTTTTGAAAAGGCCCATGCGTCTTGGAAAGTCTAAGATTTCAGCCAATTTGGCACTTATCTTCTTTTTCGTCTCCGCAAAACTTTGCAAATATGATTCCGTGTATGCCACTTGATCATTAATCCATTGTTTGGTTTCAACACTATCTGGATCCTCCAGCCAACGGTAGGGATCTTCTACCTTTACTCCATGAAAATCTTCAACAACATCGGTTCGCTTGGCCAACGGGTATGGAGGCACCGGCTTCATAGCACTATCAGCAGTCATGCTTTCTTTATACAGTCTATATGATAAGAAACACAAAAAGCAAATCAGTGTTCTTCAGTTCGGCAAAAGAAAATCTCACATTATTATTGCTTTTATATGTGGGAAGAAGAGGGGCTGGACTGGGAGAAGCAAGCAATTGGCAATGTTTTGTTGCCCCAGTACTTGGAAGTCAGCTGATCACTTTATCAGGCCCAAGTCCCAACCCCTCAAATTATAATTGCAGCCAGCCCCGCCCCTCTCCATTAAGGTACCGAGATAACTAAGGTACCGAGATACCTAAGGTACATGATGCATGATCTGAGATCCTGAACCCCAAGTCGTGGGCGATCTCAGATATTTTCAGTATTCTTATTATTTTATTTCCATTCTATGTAGTTATGTACCTGTAGTACTGTAGTGCTAATCCACTGCACTTGGACTGTAGATTGGCAGGATAGCTTAACAGGGGAATTTTGAAAAGCATGCGATACAAGTGAACATTACACGCAATATAGAAACGCATTTGCGAGTAGGAATTCAAAGCACGATTGTGTAGGTCGTTGGCTTGTTCAAAAAAAAGCAAGCAATCGTAAGTTATATATGAAGGCAATGAGTGGAGAAAAACCTTTTGAAATGCACAGGAGAAGATCTAACCCTGTTTCAGGTTTATTCGGAGGCTCGTCATTGGATTCCCTCATAGCCATTCTGCTCGCAGGCATTGCTTTCATAGCCATATTTCATTTACTGGGAATGGGAAACTATCAATCATGTAAACACCGCCCCGTTCTTACAAGACAAGAACCATTGCAGGTGGTAGGCCCAGCCAAAGATTTATTCCCTTTTGCTAAGAGCGCATATGAATCGTTAAAGGGATTAACATATTGTACAGCACATTCAACTCCTCATCTGGCTGTGCGGCAAGCAGATGGCATGGTTGAAGTTCTACCCCGCTCAGAGGAAGCATATGCTTTCCTAATCACCAAGCTCACTCACCCGCACTATTTCTTTCAAGGCGCCAACTTTATTCGCCAGCTTCGAGCTTATGATCCTAACAGGGACTTCATTGTCATGTATACAGACCGAGTATCGGAACTTCAACTTCATCTTTTACTATCCTTTGCTTCGATAGGGAACGCAGATAGAGCAGGCGGCATTTATTTTCACAAAGTGCACGACATTGTCACTTCTCCAAATGCTCGATCTCAGCAGGCCTATGGTGATGACCCCAGCGCCCAGTATAGCGGTCAATTTGCTAAACTATCTATTTTCACTCTCGTAGAGTACTCCCGGGTGTTGTATCTTGACCTTGATATGGTATTGTTAGATGGAAAAAAATTCTTGAACTTGTGGAACAAATGTGATGATACACAGGCTGATGTATGCTGTATCATTGATTCTTTGGGTCGGGTAGATGGGGCAGAGTTTATTAATGGAGGGATATTGCTAGTTAGGCCCAACTTAGTTCTGTACGAAGTGATGGCGCAGAAAGTGTTTGAAGGATGGATGGTTGACTATTGGTGGGCAGAGCAGGCCTTTCTGTCAATGTTCTTTCATAAAACAAAGTTTGGGCGTTCACAAATTTTGTACGACAAAGCGTTTAATCCAATGTTCAAATGGGACCCCAGAGTCCGGGTAAGAGGTGATGTTAGTTCTTTAGAACAAGACCATTTCAAGGTGTATGTGGCTCATGTTCATATTCCTGATAAAGTTAACTTTTTTAACGAATCTATGCCACGAGAAATTAAACAAGTTTTCAAAGAACAATTCAAATTCTTTGCTTCAAAATCTATAGCGTTCCTTGCGGATATCGCATGCTACCTGGGATCATCAGATTTTATATCAGGGGGAACCCATTTGAATCCTGTCATTGAGCATGTGAGTGACAAAGATAAGTTTATGTTTCATTTTAAAAAAGGCTCTCCAGGGATATGCTTGCTGTCTCGTGGCAAAGTAAAAAGCCCAAGTGAAGCATTTCTGTTTGAGACACTTCTACGCTCACTTCGCGCGTACTTCAAAGATCTTGTTAAGTTCATTAACAAAGAAGAAATATATGATGAGAAAATGGCCCCGTCCTTTTCTAGCCATTTAACGTGCCCCCTGGACGATAACCTGGGACAAACGTAAAGAAGCTGAGAGCACGCATGACTGCAACCGCATAAGTGCAACAATACTTCACATCCTTGCTTCAAATAATAAATCAAGCAGAACGAGAACTCTCCTAATTGAAGGATCCATAGACTACATAATTATTTCTCTCGGAGCAGGTTCTCTTGCATCTCCCCCCCTCGCCCCTGGGGAGATCAGGGTTTAGGGGCGGCTACTGGGGGCGAGGCTATAATAATTTGTTTGTGTTTGTTGTTCACGGGCAAACATAAGTTCCGTTATTGTGAGATTCACAATCACTTGAATAGGCTTTGTTGCGAATCATTGAAAGACGCTGAAGGGGAAAAGCTAGGATCGAAGGGTACGTAAAGGGCGAATTTGACAGAGGTTAATACTGCCTGTGTCTGCTCGTGGTGTCTAACCTCAAGAGAAGCTGTGCATAGCTGTTCGAGTCCATCAGCCACATATAAATATGCACAATTATTATTTGTCAGAGCAAGTTGTAAGCTTTATTGCTGCAGAAAAGAGAACTTCTGCCGACTCAACGGCAGACGATTTTAACGTTTCAGGCTCCCCAGAATCGTCCCTTGCCGCAAGAAGATCTGAGGAAGTACAGCGCAATAGCTCTGCTATGATCTATATTCGCCCAAGGCGCCGGAACGGACTGGAGCTACCTCTGAATTTTTTTCAACTATTTGTCATGGGATATGTTGTTTCTATGCTTCTTTTGTTTTATTTGACAGCGTGGTACGCTACTGATGTTTTTGAATATCTTTGGAAAAATGTCACAAAGGATTGTGTGGGTAGGGGCGATACAGAATCTGATTGTGACAACTGGGGGTTTTCGCCTGTCTCTACTACAGATATGGTTTTGGTCTCACTGGTTGCCTTTCATACCGTGTTTGCAAGCATTGCGGTCATAGCATGGTTTGTATGCTCCATATGTGATGTGGCACATCCATTACTTATCAAACGGGAACAACGGGTGCGGACGGGAATGTCAGAGAGATCACCATTAATGGCTGGCATTGATGGAGCAGAGACGGGGGAGGGTGACTACTTTTGTAATATATGCAATATTGCTGTTGGCAGGCAAACAAAGCATTGTCATGTTTGCGAAAGATGTACAGACCATTTTGATCACCACTGTGTTTTCATGAACACATGCATCAGTGGCAGCAACTATCGCTATTTCTTTACGACTGTTTTGTGCCTCTTTGCTAGTGCTTTCATTGAAGTGTTTATGGGGCTTATGATTGAAATGAATGGCCCAAGCGACCTAGGAAACACATTTGCGGTTGCTTTACTCTGTGTTTCTTGTGGGGGAATGGTAGCATTTGGATGTCTGTTGATGATGCACATTGTTTTGTGCTGCATGGGCGTGTCTACATATGAATTTCTTATGCGGAAGCGGCGAAAACTGTGCAATGAGGAGAATGTCCATACTGGGGAAGATCTTAGTAGGTAATGGTAGCTATGAATTGAGGTTTGGGCCTTTTGTTGTGGAAAATGAGTGATTTCCTGGAGCAATTGGCGAGTCATGTTTTCTATTTAGTCTCTCTACTTATAGGTCACGGGAAAATTAGTGATATAAACACTTTATTGGTGAAGTGAAATGCTTTGAACACTAAATAAGCTGGTGGGCTTTTTGTACAAATAAACTATGTATTAACAAGGGAGCTATTGTGAATCTGTCTTAGCCATGACCTCTAGCTGTTGTTACGCTTTGGTCAGCTTTACTTTATACAGTGAGCTTGGTTGCACTACTCTCGACAGCTTCCGGTGTATCGTACGTGTTGCTTTCTTCGTTTAATTCGCCAGAATTTGTACTTAGCCTTTGAAGAGCCTGAGTGCGTCCAGAAGTTCCTTGAGAAGGACATTCATTGTTCTTCATTTCTCCATAATCGGAATACCCATACACTGGGTCTTCTCCGGTGACCCTCAGACCCTCATTAGTATTCTCTAACGCAATTACCCCGCGGTCCATAGAAGGATTAAATTCGTTTACAGTGTATTCAAACGACTTTCTCGCCTCCAGGGAATCCCTTCGCTTAATCGTCAGTCTTCTCATTTTTTCCTTTGTAATTTTAGACTTTGCTCTATCATCGAGTTGCCTCAGTTTTGGTATATGGCTATATTCACTAAACAATGATGGGTAGTTCAGAAAATAACCTACAACCGCGCACCCTGAACCAATGCAAACTCCAGCTAAAATATCAGAAAAATTATGGTGGTAATCTCGTGTTCTGCTAACAGCGACCCACCATGCAGCACAAACAGGTATGTTCACAACAACTGCTTTGTATATTTCGCCTCCATCTTTTCGAAACAATCCGATTTTGCCACTGAACCACAAGGAAAGGTATAGCAAGCCTCCAAATGAGATGGAGGCATGTCCAGAAGGGAAACTCAAATACGCCTCACTTGAGTCACCATTTTGAAGCATAGCCAAATTATCCGGTCGTGGTCGACCAGCAAAAACTTTTAAATACTGGGAATAAAGTCCTGTGAACGCAAGCGATTGAGCCAATCCTAGCAGGGAATGGTGCACATCATGGGCACTACGATACCAAAAGTATGAAGCAATAAAAATCACGGCAGGTGCTACTGCCGCAATCAAGCCCAACGCATAGTTCGGCACAATATCGTTTTTCAGCGGATAGGTGATATTGGGATCATCTTCGGGAATATATCGTTGATACGGGTCAATAAATCGAGAGGGAATATAGGCCAGAATAAAGAAGATTGTCAACACAACATACTCCAAAATATACTCTTTGCGCCACCATACTTTTTGATGTGCAAACGCATCCCACACAATTGCAATGCCGGTCGAGCGCCGGTTCGCTCGCCTACTCTGGGACTCCAAGTCTGTGTCGAGTGCATCTACCATATTCAAGACGGTAATAAAAGATTAGTAGTTAGAAAAACAGAAGCTAGTTCATAGAACAGAAAATGATCAGTAACTACTAAGAATATAATTAATAGTAATTTTAGCACAAAATCGATAAACTCGGGACATGTGCAGTATAAAGTCTGATAGAGACTCTAATTGATTCGTTATTAATCAAGTCTGCATCTATAGTTGATCGAGGTACTGAGAGATTTAAGTATTATTCTAGTGTCCAAATAATAAAGAACTCCAGTTTGAAAAAAAAAAACTAAGAAACTAAAATTTCACAAAGGAATAAGGTGTCCCGACTCCCGGGCCCCCGGCCCTGGAAATTCATTTTATTTTGAAACTTATTGATTTTCACTCGAGATCTATACGGCTGTTCTGTACCGGGCTATAATAGCCCGATGCTATATTTTGGCAATTTTTTCTTATGTACTGAGGCGATTTATCGGGCTATAATAACCCGGTAAAACAGTTATATAAACTTTATGAGTTTACCATACCCTTTGGTTTTCCCGATTTTTGTCAAACCGGGAGAGCAGCAGCTGGCGCACATTCCAGTTTTTGAATTTTTAAAAAATTCCGTCTAGAAGTTATTTTTTGGAGTAGATTAACTTCTCCTAATTTATGTTTTTTTTTTGTGTGTCGAATTAATCCACCTTCATGGGCTTGCAAGGCTTAGAACACAATTGACTAAGGCTTTGCCAACTGCTTGAGTTGCTATTTGTGCTATGTAGTATAAATTGGATCCAAATCATTGTGATTAAGCTTCAAGTTTATATATGTTTGTGAAAGTTTGAGCATGGATTTGAATGAAACTAACGACTTTTTCGGTGAAAATTTTGGTTCAAATACCGAACTTGTTGACCTTGTTGGAGGCAGTTTTACTTTGCCTAGTGCAAACCGCTTTGGATTTGAGCATGAAGCTGAATATCAAAACCCTTTAGACCCGGAACCAACTCCGGATTCGAATAGTGAAAAGCCCCCTGAAGCTTCAAACGAGCGTGCGGCGGAGGATGAAGATGAAGAACTTCCTGTAGCTCCTGTAGCTTCTGTACACATTAAAGATACTATGAATGTCGAAGAGTATGCTGCGCTACTGGAAGTAGAAAAGCAGAACGCAAAGGAAAAAGTTTTTTCTTATCCCGAAACACCTATATCTGATGTAAAGTACAATGAGGCCGGAAAGATAATGCTAAATGGTTATAGGAAAAATTCGTCAGAAATTCTCCGTGAACTGCGCAAGAAAGCAAGATAATTCAGATACAGAGATATGTTGCTCAAGGTCGAATTGCAATTCAAACCCCACGCGACGTAAAAGATTTTGAAAGAAAATCTAGTACTGAATTGGACCAGCAAGGCGCAC
>PDIM01000054.1:294274-312626 GCA_002811675.1 Ichthyosporea sp. XGB-2017a | reverse complement strand
AACAGATATTGAGTAGGAAATCGTCGATTTAATAAGAAGCGAAGCGAAACGAATTGACTGAAACAAATCGTAGCGAACAGAATACGAACTAATCGAAAAGGAGTAAAACATTATCGAAGTCTTGTTTGTGTTTCGCAGCTTCTTTTGGGTTGTCTAGATGGGTAAATAGAGGGTGTGTATTTGTATTTTCAGGCATCAGTCCTATTTCATTAAAGTACGTTAAAGAGGCTGGATGCTGTTGCATCGAAACTAAAACAGAAGGAAAGAAAGGACCGATAAGCCGCTTTTGTAACAGATAGCGTGATCTCTTTTTCTGCCTTTGTGCTTTTGTTTTTTTAAGTTCTGCAAGCGCGAGGAGAAATTCCCATAGAAATTGATCTGTTGGGTCGAAAAGAATAAGTGTTTTATATATAGAGTGTATCGGCGTTGCATTTTGCAAAAGAATCAGGCCAGATAGACAAAATTGATATCGGATTTGTTGGTTTTGAGCTCTGTGGTTTTTAAAAGAAAAGGGAAAAAAGACAAGGAGGAGTCACAAAGGCAAATCTCGATTGCTGTTGTATTTCTTTTCTTTTCTGATATATGGATTAGGAACGGTGGGGGTGTGCTGTGAATCCTAAGTTTCCGAGAACAAGAGAGATGTACCTGCCCTTTGGTCCATTCACTCAATATTTTTATAATGCTAGCAAGCAGTTGAAAGAATGGTGCTTAGTGGAAACGATAAAGACCTCAAAGTATTTATCTAATCTGTTCTCTGCGTATCGCCGTTACTCGACCGATATTTTCCCATCCAGACTTTCTTCTGCACTGTATCATTATCTTGTAAACGACTGTTATAACTATTATCTGGGGAAGTTCAACGTAGAAAATATGAATTTGATGAATGTAAATTTTATGAAGATGAGTGTAAATAGTAAGCAGTTTCTTCGTGTAAAGTTTGCGTCGGGGGAGAGCAGCTACATAGTGAGTAAGTATTTATCTTCAAAGAAAGGAAAGAGAAAGAGAAAACTTAGTGTCTTGGTCAATGGGAGTTGGTGTGTATTATTGTTACTTATATTTCTCTGGCTTTTATTTGTGTTTTGGGTATTTGTAGCCACACCAGAGAAAGCTGTTTTTGATGTTCTGCAAGAGGTTTGTGAGAAAAAAACTTTGGATATTGATTGCCACCGCCTGTGGAATGCCAAGGCAGGCATGCAATTAGAACTTGACAAGAAAGTGTCCGAACTTACTGTTTCGGAAGTGTACTGTCGACCAATGGATGGGGAGAAATTAAAAAAGCAAATGACGAATAATCAAAAGGATTTGGAGCACTTGGAGTCAATTTTGGCGAGGCATCAGGCACACTTGGAAAAGCTGATGAAAGCTTTGGATGATTGTCCTTCGGAGGCAAAAGCCGAACGAGAAAAAGAGATAAAACATTTTCGAAAATTAATCAGCATTATGGATAATGAAAGGACTCGCTTGAAGAAAGTGTTGTCCTATGCAGTGCTGTGCGCCAAAACATCTCGAAGAGGGGCTGTGGAAGTTGCAGCTACCACTGGTTCTTCACAAGACAAGAGCGCTTCGAGTACTCCACCTGCAACACCATCATCCAACACTTGTAATAACACAACACATGAAGCTGCCGTACCAATCTAATTTATGTCTTGAAGATAAAACAAAGATAAGGGAAAGAATAGCAACAACATCAAAAATAATACTCATCGCTTATGGTTGCTGGTTAACTTTAATGTGTCTTTTTGGTTTTGCATTAGAAAATAAGAACAGAAAAATCACTCAGGGAAGGCAGCAAAGGAATCAAGAGGACCCTAATGGGAGTGTGGGGAGGGAAGTTTGATTCTGTTGCTGTGAGAAAGGTGTTTGATAATGCTGAGATCGAAAGAACAGACAATTTGTAACATTATTAAATTAAAAGGAAGAAAAGAATAGCAAAACAAAACAAAACAAAACAAAAATGTCAAAACAGATTTGCATGAAATCTTGAACCAACATTGATGGATTAATAAAAAGAACGATTTATATTAGTGTACTGATACAAGAGTTAACTAGCTACTTTCGCACAAAGTACACCGCTCGCAACCTCCACCTACTGGTCGCTTCGGTATTCTGGAAGAGTGCAATTGCACTCTCCTTTAGTCAAAAGACCTAGTTCCTTGCAGCGGTGTCTTTGAAAGAAGGAAATCTGAGAAAGTGGACAGGATAGAGGTAATTGCCATTAGTATTATTGGCATCTTGGCACAGCCTATATCGCTCTCCCATTCCTTCCCTTCAGAATTCCTTCCAAAACTGCACCACCAGTCGCCACGTACTCGGCAGACACCACAATTCCGGAAGGATGAGAAATGGGACGTATCCGCAGGCAGTGAATAATGATGATGGATGTTTCGCAACGAGAAGCACTCAGAGCTGAACCGACCAATATAGCCAAGAACCCAAGTACTGTGAAGTGTGAGCTCAGTAGTCAGTGATGCTGAATGGGTCACCGGTCACATGATACTGTAGACTTTACAAAAAAGTCTTTGAAGGTCGAAGTTCGTAGTCTGCACAAAGTCAGCTGACTTGTGTATTTGATATTTCCCTGTCATGGGGTGCAAACTACAAAACAATACAAGCTTGTACTGGGCTTTTTCTTTTTTTATGCAAAACGTTTTGAAACAAAGTTCATAATAGATCCTAGTAGAGAGAGTCTACTCTAGAGCCTCGTCCATCCATCCCCTTTACGCGGGCTCCCTCTGTACTATTATTATCATACCATTTTCCCCTTAGTGTTGAAGTCGATGTACATACTTTATGACTCCCTCCTGTGGAATGGAATGTTCAAAAGTGCACAATTAACAACTTCCTCTAAAACAAGAACATCGACAGTCCACAGCTGCGGAAATTATTTGCCCAAAAAGTTTTGGGGATTCAAAAAATGTTGCAAAAAAAAAAAAAAAAAGACTACCAGCACGAAATTTTTAATAAAAAAAAAGCGTGTTTTTTTTTTTTTTGGTTGGAACCTGGAATATAATCACTTCCGTCATTTTGAATTGATTTCGAATATTAGTTAGCTCAGGTTTTGGAAGAGGTTTGATTTTAATCATCTACAGGAAGCTTGTTTATAGAGGGATATCTGTTTGAAACGACTAGAAGAGCCCCTTAGAATGAAAGTATCGGTTATTTTTGCTTGTCTGCTGCTGGTAAGCTTGTTTGTCGCTGTTTCACCTTGTTTTTCGATCTCTTTTCCTAATGTCGCAATGGATTTTTTTCCTCTTGGGTCATGTCTTGCCCATGCTATTGCATTGGTTTAGTTTCTCGGAACATTATGCTCAGCTCATGTTTTGCATTCAAGATTCCAGGTGGATCAGGTTGAAAAGCAAATTCCTACTGCAAATAGCTTTTCAAATTATCTTACTTCTCCTGCCCACTGGGAGGAGCACTACCATGGTGTCTTTCGAGCATGGATGCTGCAGTATGAGAAGGAATACGAGTATATGGATGAGGAATACCAAAAACGATATCCTACTTTCAAGGAGAATTTTCTACGCGTACAGAAGCACTCTCCTGCAAAGCACTCGTACAGCATTGGTCTGACGAAATTTGCTGATATGAACGCCGAAGAATTTTATGATTTGTACTTGTTAAAGGAGCCCCAGGACTGCTCAGCGACGTCCTCAAATCCCGAGGAGTTCATGCCATTGGAATTCTTTTATGATGACCTCCCTCAACGAGTAGACTGGAGAAAAGAGGGCATCGTTTCCCATGTCAAAAATCAAGGTCAATGTACGTTTTGGAATTGTCTAAAGGGTGACAGGTGTTCTGTTTGCTGATAATAACTTTTTCTCTTTTTGGTCTTTTGTGGGATTTTAGGCGGTTCTTGTTGGACATTTTCAACAACTGGAGCTGTTGAAGCACATCATGCCAAGAAATTCGGAAAAGTCCTCGACTTATCCGAACAGCAATTGGTTGATTGTGCACAGGCGTTCGATAACCATGGTTGTTCCGGAGGTACGAGTTGTTGATTGTGTGTATGCTAGTTCAAAAAGTTAGTGGTGCTTAGCGAATTCAATATGGCTTTTTTATCCATGTTCTTTAGGCCTTCCAAGCCATGCATTTGAGTATATAATGGGTACGTTTTTAAAGATGTATGTTCTAGTCCGTATAGGAGTTTACTTCCTTGTTATGAACTAACAATATCTATTTCGGTTGTTGCTTTGTAGCAAGTGGTGGTATTATGCAAGAGGCTGATTATCATTATACCGGCAAGGACTCGAGTAGTGGGTGCCATTTTCACAAAAATGAGGTAAAAGCTACTGTGAAAAATAGCTTCAATATCACTCGAGGTGATGAAAGTATGCTTCAGATAGCTGTTGCTCATGCCGGTCCTGTCAGCATAGGTAAGGTTCTTTGGCTGTGTGTCCCTGCAAAGTGTTTTCGGGCATGCTTTTCTCTTTAAACTGAAATCCCAAACTAAATCGGTTGTATGTGTGTTTTAGCTTACACTTGTGCGGATGACTTCCATTTGTACTCGGGGGGAGTGTATTCAAATGATAAATGTCCTAGCTCTCCTCAGGCTGTAAATCATGCGGTTCTTGCTGTTGGGTAAGTTTTGTAAAGCTTTTTTTATGTTAATTTTCGGACTGCTAATTTTTTATTTTGCTATGTTTCTTTTATTTTCGTTTTCTTACTTAAATCCTGTTGAAAAATATCAACTCATCTAAAGTTACGATACCCTCGAAGACGGCACTGAATATTGGATTGTGAAGAACAGGTAAGTATTGAATTGATATCTTGGCGTTAATCTGTTGACTCTGCTAAGCTTTTTGTGTTACTGCTTTTGGTAAAATTAGCTGGGGTCCGGATTGGGGTCTTAACGGCTACTTTCATATTGCAAAAGGCAAAAACATGTGCGGCCTGGCTGAATGTGCCGCGTACCCTATTGTTTAAAAAAAAAGCTACGTAAAAAGCATGCAGAAGTGGTCATTTCAGTGCTGCTGTTGCTGATGTTTAGCAAGGCCTATCATGAAGCAATTCCAACTCCTCTGCAGTTAGCTCTATTTCGTCGGACTCTGGTTCTTTCGCTGCTTCGTCGCAAAAGTCTTCTAATTGTTGTAATCTCTCTTCGATTTCTGCAGTAATTGATCCTATATACTCGACGCCTGAACGTTTTTTCTCTTCTTTCCGTTTGCTTTTCATGCCAATGGTCTTTGCCACTTTAGTAAATAAAAATTGTGCTACATGATGCTCCCTTACGTAAATTTCTGCCATTTGCTCTTTGGTTGGGGTTGCCAGTATAAGGATGGCAACAAACATTGTCACCAGGACAATACCAACTGCAAATATGTAGACGAAAAAGAAGACTGGACCAAGCAGTTTGTGATTGGCTTTGAGGTTTTCAAAATCGAATTCCCCAAGTCCAGCGGAAAACATGGTAAATAATGTCTCACCATACGTTCGGTATCCAGTCATATCAGCATGGAATATAATATAGGCAAACTGCGAAAAAGCGAGTACCACAAAAAGAAAAGATAGTGAGAACGCAAACATAATTTTGGCTGCATTTCGGAGATGTAAGAAAAGGCCCTGCACTCTCGAATTAAAATTCAGTATTTTGTAAAACTTCATCCATGTGAGAAACACCACAAGAGCGTCGAAAAACTGGACAGTTTGATTCCAAACCGCTGCGTTGTGGTACGCATTAAATCCTCTAGGGGACTCCTCTATGTCGGTGGCCAGGAATCGCATCACTGCTATTCGATACATGTACAGACAAATGGCAATTACACTTACAGAAAGTAGAATCACTTCCGTCCAATTAAGAAAAGAACCAAAGTATTCTTTTGCCCCTTCCATGCGCATTTGTTTGTACTGGTTCTTTATCATTACAATCACGACAATGGTGAAAATTATTTCTATTAGCAGATAGATCCAGTCAATAACTGTACGATATCGGAATAAGCTCACTGACCAGATACTGTACTTGGGTATAAAACCCCCTATGCTAGTATATTCGAATGCAAGGGTCACAAGCTGGAAAAGATTAGAGTTTGCATTATATGCGACGAATTCCACTGTAACTAGCCTTGTTTGATTATCGATGAAATTTCCTTTCTCCAGCAAGGTGATCGCATCAGAAGCTGTTGTCGAGTTGAGCCCAAGATATTGAACGAAGCCTCCTCCTCCATATCGTTGTGTTTCTCCCCAAAACATGTAACCATTAATATCATCTTTATCAAAATACGTCCAATGAGACCCACCATAAGGCGCTTCGTTATTGTTGTTTAAGCCCCAAGGGCCACTGCAGTTAAATATATACGGTTCAAAGTCATTTGGAATCGTACAGTCTTTGCAACTTTCACCTCGTAACTGCCGAATGCGTGGATTGGTAAGTAGGAAAGAATTTTGATCGTTATCTAAATACCCTTGCTCTTGAGCAGAGACAGCAGCTGAATTCGGATGCTTTTCGTAGTAAAGACCAGGGACAAGAACTGCCTTGGCCCAAAGATAAAAGTCACTTGTGTTTGTAATAGACATCATTGTTAGATCCTCTCGAAATGTCGCGGTGACAAACAACGTGCGTATGGAATTTGTTTGGTAATAGCCATCAATAGGCACTTCTGAAAAACTGATAAATGACACCATGAATAAAAACAAAATAAATAAGATAACGCTTTTGATTATCTTGTTCATCTGCTTTGTATTCTGGACCGCATATGAATCTTTCGCTATTTTCGGCTTCTTGTATACATGTACTGTGCCCCCTGTTTTTGGGTCCACTTGGGGAACAGTAAAGGAAAATAAATCTTCGTCCTGCTGGGTTTGCTCAGATGCATCTTCCATTTTCTTACACACCAGAGACAAGAGTAACGCAACGACTACTATCTTCATAGGCTGTGTAAAGAACACAGACTGTCCAACTCCGATAAAAAACGACATAAGCCACGCGGCAGATTTGGACGCCCCAAATGTGAGCCCATAAAGCAGAGTTACATACATGGCTAGTGCAACAACTAGACCGGCAAACACATATGCCACAGTTGTGCACCATGGAGGAAGAGGTTCAGATTGGCGTGAAATAGACTCCTCGGCCCTCTCGTTCCTTGCTTTATCATCATCCCCCTTTCTCATTTCCGCGTCGATAAGCATATCGATTTCATTTAAAGCTCCTTCTTCGTCCTCTTCTTCCACATTTAAAGCACTGTCTCGTTTAGGCAAGGCCATACCAGGCATTACTTCAGGTCTGAAACCGCCCCCAATGTTCATTCGGGCATCGTTGTAATTGACTGTCGCAATCAGACAAGATTTTTTGAGATCTCCGTATATATCGTCTTTTAAAAGGTCTTTCCTCTTCTTGTTCGAGTCTTTTTCCGCTTCGTCCATGGCGTCAAAGTCCAATACTGCTTTTCTCTGTTCGATTCTCTTTTTCAGCTGATCCCTAATATCTTCAATGAGACGTTTTCTAGCAACTTCTCGAGCTTTTGAGCGCGTGTTTTTGAACACAAGAATGAAAGCAATAGTAATAGGGAAAACCATTAGAGATGAAAATATGCCAACCAAAATCTCTTCCAACGTAATCCCTAAAACAATTGGGGTCCCACCTGTATTCGCAGCCACCTCATACCAAGCTGCACTCGAAGCCATTGTGCACAATATAAATATGAGAACACATGTAAGTCTCTGAACCCTGGTAAATGTGCTATGGGGGGGTCGAGTGAAAACGGAGAGCCAAAGATGCCCATCCATAAACTGGTCAGTTGCCTTCGCTCTGAACCTGCCTTTAAAGTTATTAAGCTCCTCGGGAGTTGTCACCGGAACTGTTATGTCAATATCACTGTCTTCCTCCTCCTCATCAAGCCACTTGTCGATAATAAATTGCCACTTTTGCCTAGTCTGAAGGTCTCGCACAGCAACACTTACAAGATACCACCCCGGGCTGACTCCGGAGTTATCGTGATATATACGCATGTGAGTAATATTTCCAAGTGACTCTTTGGTGGTCAAAATGAATTTGTCTACACTTCGGCGGCTGAAATTATCATTGACACCTGATCGATTCAAATGGTGAACTCTGCAGTTGGAAGTTTCAGAAAATAGTTCAATATATGCTTCCGCTGTGGTACCGGCGCTAATAAAAATTCCCGTCCGGACAATAATCTCATACATATAATGCTCACTTGGATCATTGTCTTCCAGTGGCATCGGAAAGATGCGGAAGATATCTTGCTTGTCCTTTTTGCGCGCGTAAAATACCATCAAAAAGTATCCACCAATAATGACAAGTAAGAAAATCAGAACAATGGGATTGTCCCCTATGTTCGCAAAGAGGGCAGCATCCCCCACAAAGTCAATGCCATTCGGGGTAGGAATCGAGCTAGCTCCAAATGAAGTCAAGTGGGTACATGCACAAACAGTCATTGTTCGTGTACTAGTTGCTAAAGGGGTGCAACCATCGCTTTTCCAGTTTCTGTTTACTTCGTCATAATAGTAGCAGGACGATTCAAAAGAGTCTATGCTTCCTGTAACATTACTTCCGCCTACAGCTACTGAGCTGGAAATTCCAACATACCAAGTCTTTTCAGGTGTAGGCTCCAAGAAAATATTTAGAGATCCATCCTGAGTAACATCAATTTTTCTCTTAAATCCAATAGTGTCATCGGGCTTCGGTTGATCTCCTAAATAAATAGTAGCTGGAAACCCTTTAATTTGGACTTCCAGTCCAATGGCGCTTTCTATGGATGACGCATTAAACTGAAAACTTGTGTACTTCGTTGGAGCTAAAGTAAAATTCGTTGCATTCTTCGCCACCGAATTTGTAACAGGAATGCGTATCTCAAGTGCATTGGACAGGCCCTTCACCTCAACATCAGCATTCGCGGATGTGAATTTCACATCGGTCAGGTCTGAAGTGATCGGATTTATGACTGCAATTTGGGAGTAAATGTTCGATTTCCAGCTCGTGACGTGTACCTCCATGTGCTCCCCTGAAATCAGTGCTGCAATTTCCTGGGCTGCTAGGGTAGAGGATGATATTCCACCAGTGGAATTATCAACGGTGGATCTACGAAACAAGCCCCGAGCAGTGGTTGTATTTTTCGCCTCACTAAGTCCACTAAAGGACGCAGGAGTCATTCTCTGAGCTGCTAAGGTGACGGTAGAAGTAATCAAGCTTGTTGCGGGTTGGCCCGGAACGAGGGAATGGACACTATTCTTACTATACTGATGTAATGCCTTTGTGATACTGTTGGCGATGCTTACTGCGCTAGAGCTCGTTGAGTTCGAGGTCGAAGAGGTCGAGTTACTTGCACTACTCAGAGACAAAGCAGCAATATTGCCAATGGTGCTTATGACTTTCGCACCAAAGCCCTTCTCCACATCAGTTCCTGACTTTGAAATTAAACTTAACACCGAAGTAGCGACAGTAGAAGCTGCTGCTTCATCCAAATGATCTCCTGCTCCAGTGGAAATTTCTGCTAAGAACGTGAATGACTGATGAAGTTCGCTCTTTGTTAGCGTAGCAGAAGAATTCCAAACACCCGTAACTGCCTCTATCATCTGTTTCTTTGCGTCCTTTCTTGCCTGGTTAGTTGCATTTGTTGTCGCAGTTGGTAGAGCGTTGAATATTTTCGAATACGACATTGCTTTCGCTAAAGTTCCGGAGACATCCTTACTGGAAGCAGCAGTACCAAGTCCTCCTGTCGCACTAAGAATATTACCAAAAAATGCATCCTCATCCGTTATTTCTTCCAGCGCAACTTTAACACGCCCAGACAATTGTTTGAACGTTCGAGCCCCTCGCTGATCTTCAATACCAATAACAATTTCACCCTCATAGTTGTCCACTGAATCCCCCAGAGGGAGTAGATCTGTGAATGTGCTTTTGGAATACGAGTTGACCAAAAATTCGTCTTGGGATGTGGGGTAACGGAAATAAAGTAAATAGTGGAATGGCTTATCCGTTTCGGAAGTATCGGTCCATCCTGTACAAGAAACTGTGAAAGGCGTTGCTGTATCACCGGCCTGTGGAGAAATGCTACAGTCCCCTCCAGTTGGAGGTTCATTCATTTCAAATGCAAATGATGCCTCTCCAACACTTCCTACCTCGGTGGCTGTGAGCTTAAGTACATATTTTCCAAATGGTATTGCGTCGGCAACAAGTTGAATACCCGATAGGTCAGTTGGTGAAGATATTAATGAATTACCCAAAACCAGGGAAGACGTGTCAGCCACTCCAGTCGCTGTCGTATCCCACGACCAAGCATAGGTTGTTGATCCTGCGCAATTGCTACATGATGACTGGATCGTCAATGGGCTACTCGGATTGTAAGCACCAAGGACTCCAGGATGAAGGGATTTTAGTGTGATCTTTAATACCGGATCATTAACAACTGTAACCGTCAATGATTTCTCTGCAGAACGACCATCTTTACTAATTTTCATGATGATTTCGTATACACCAACACCAAAACTTCCAGGTGGAAGAGAAACAGTCGCGCCAGTTGTTGAACTAAGTGCGGCTGGACATGTCCCCCCTGAAGACAAACATGACCAGCTGAATTGTAAAGCATTTACATCTCCAGTAGAATCGTCTGGGTCAGTGGACATGCTTCCGTCTATGACTACAGGGTCTTGGATATTGATTCGAATAGATGTACGACCGTTATCAATTTCGGGAACGAGGGGTGACCCAATTACTATAAGTTTCCCTTCACCAATCCCTGGTTGTACGCTACTTTGGCCATCCATCGACACTTTAATTACCAAGGTATGTTCCCCGATAGGTACTAGATTACCAGGATACCTAAGGACAGGTCCAGTTCCAACTCTAACCACGGTTCCATCATTCTGAGTAACGTCCCATTCGACCGTAAAGTCGGCAGTGAATGTGCAGTCTACACTGATTTCAGCAAACATAATGAACTTTTGCCCTTTCAAAATAGTTCTGGTTGTGTCGCCCTCTATATTAACAGTTGGAGGATCACAATATCCCCCCCCCGTAAATGAAGTTGGTGGAATTGATGTTGCCGCAGAGCCTGACGCCACACCGCTCAAGTCTTTAAATGCACCATTTTTGAAAGCCAAGTGAGTAGTTGTAGAGGAACCTAGGAATGATTTTGCCAGGATATTTTTTAAGTGGCCCTTGGAAATAGTGATAGACAAAGCGGTTCTGTCAAGCGAATCGGTACCGTCAGCCGTCTTGTACGTAACGCAAAAGTCGAGTGTCTGTGCAGCAGGCTTCTCTTGACACACATATCCGATGCAAGAGATATTTGGGTGGCAACTATCAGTGGCGAGGGTTGGCAGAAGTGCAGTGTTAGAGAAATCATAGGAGTTTGATGTTGTATATTGCTCAGCATTACCTGATACGATAAGAATATCCGCGTAAGTTATATTCGGAGACACGGGCTCATTAAAGACGATAAATATTCTCCGAGCAGAGAAATCAATCCTGTAATCAAGAACTTGCGGTCCTTTAAAATCTTCAGTAGCAGTTGAACTCAAAAGAGCGGAATTTTGTTCCGCAGCATTCCCACTCAAATCTGTGATGAAGTTGTGAACGTCCGGAGCATGAACTGTAAACGCAGATGCATTCACGCCAAACAGTTTCAAGAGATCAAATTTAACTTGGGCGGTCATTGCAATTCTTAGAGATTGTCCAGAAGTAGAAACCAGTAGGCCAGCAGGAAGCTTATATGATACTTCTGCCCTCCTTCTCCTTGTTGACGTGGGCGCAGCTTGATTCACAACGCCATGGTTAACAGTCACCTGGTCTGACTTAAATTCCGTTGTTGTCTCCTTCAGCAAGACCGGTTCATTAAAGACTAGATCCACAGAGCCGTCATTGAAATCAATACGAGAACTTGAAAGTTTTGGTGGAGAGGTGTCCCGAACAAATTCCACTTTGGTGTCTTGTTCCGCACCCCCGTTGAAAGATGGATCTCTTAGAAGAAGATAATCAACCAGCTCAGTAGTCATTGAGACATACACATGTGGTGTTGCTTCCCCCCCTGCCGCTGTAAAAAGGGAATTCACAGCAGCAATATCAGCGGCGGATAACTCTAGCGCATGAACGTGATCTGTCAAGGTCAAGTACGGAGTGATATCAACAGAGGTAGGAAAAGCCATGCCTGAGGGATATGTGGGGCTCCAACCGCTCCCCTCCAAACGAACACGATTAGAGCTCCCTTGGAATTCTGCTACGGATAGGGCTGCTGCTGAAAGTAATGTTTGAGGAATTGGGAGATCAAAAACCATGACAAGCTTCTGGTACGAAAGATCTAATCGAAAATATGGAAGATTGTCATTTTCATTGTTCCCATTTCCATTAGTGGTAAAGCCATCCAAAAGATTAAAATCTATCCTCCACAAATCGGCCTTTTGCATCCAATCCATTTGCACAAAATTACCATTCAATACCGGTGGGGTAGCTAAAGCTCGCTTGGATCTAGTCCTGCTATGTCGTTTCAGGGATTTCTTACCATGAGGACCATGAGGACCATGAGGACCATGAGGACCATAAGGGCCTTGCCGACCATGAGGACTATGAGGACCAGGGCTCTTGGATTCCTTTAGCGGCGGATGATTTAACCAATTCATTTTCTGCTCCTGCTTGGGTTCTTTGGCCCGGTTCTTCTGTTTTTCCACACTCCTCCGACGCACGGGTATGGGATTAAAGAAACCACTCGATGGATATTCAGTATCGTAGTACTTTCCAGACGTATAATAACTCCAAGTATATCCCGCAAAGAGATACATGTGTCCATTGTGAACTGTGGTTAAACTTCCTTCACGGGCGCCTGGTGTGGCCTTCGAGTGGGGCACTCCACGCTTATCCCCGTACACAGCACCCATTGCATTCACCGTACGGTTGTCAATCACAGCCCACAAGAGTGTACTGGGATCGAACGCCCATTGATCGGCAAACACAGTATCTAAAGAATGAGTGCTATTATAGGCATACATGTAACCCCCGAACACTCTCAGTAATTGATTTGTTGAATCAAATTCCATATGACTGTAGAATCGTCTGGAAGGCCAAGCACCAGTCTCAAAAACCAATTCCTCGTCTGGCATAAGGCCATTCGTACTGGATCCACCAACGAAATTGTACTCACCAGATGCTATGTCAAAAATATACAAATCACTATTGAGTGCGTCTTCCTCATTTTCGTCTGGGGAGCCATTGGGATCCGACCGGTAACCGCCAAATAGGTAAATCTGATTCTTGCTTTCATCCACAGCCAACGATTTAGACCACGAGGCGGGGGGGATGGTACCGGCATCAAACTCCCCAACAACCACATGCTGCTTTGAGAAATGATCCGTACTGCCACGGTGCAAGGCGACCCAGCTATTAGTCACCAGATCGAATTGCCACAAATCGTTCCACCACACTATAGGGAAGAAATATTGTCAAAACACAAAAACATAAAGAAAGAAAAGGGTCAACACCTCAAGTTATTAGCTACGCAATTCACAAAATCAAGTAACCAAATCATTCCTATTGGAAACACTTACCATAGTTGCCCGTATCAGGATCATGAATATCCCCTCCTTCCACATACACCTTGTCACCAACATGCTTACACGTCGGTTGGTATCTTGCTCCGGGTCCAAAGTTGTCTCCGGGTACGTAGTTGGGGAGTCCTTGGGAGCCCAGATTAACTAACGTTGTCGTACCTCCTCCTTCTTGGTTGACAGTGGCTAAATCAAGAACATACACATTCCCCAAATACTGATCATTTGTATAGTCATAGCCACCATATGTGTATATCTTGTTATTCCAATACCAGGAACAGGATCCTTGAGCACTGAGAGCCGGTGGGGTGGTCACCGGAAGGTCGCAGAATGGAAAATCGGGATGCTCTGGGCCGCAAATAGGAATTATTATTGGATTGTATATGCGTGTGAAGTTGAACGTCGATAAATCAAATTCCCACACCGCACCTCCTGAAGGCCCAGGCCCGCTGTGAATTTGTTCAACTACTATTAGTCGATTCCCCACTGGATCAGATAACAGATTACCGTCACCAACATACCCATTGCTAGGCACGAAATCATTGGGACCCACGTACGCCCCTCGTGATCCCCCCATCCAAGTATACGAGGCATGCGCTTTTGGGGCCTTTTCGCATCGAGTTCCGTAAAAGCCATTGACACACTTGCAAAGGTTGGGGGCTGTGCAAGTCCCTCCATTCAAACATCGCCCTTGAAGACAAATGGGGCTGCATGCAGCACCTGAAGACAGAGCGTTGCATTCACACGTGGTGGATGACGCTTGGCATTGCCCATATCCGCATGCGGTGGAAGAAGAACACTTTCTTATGGGGAATACCCATACATCTGCATGAGTGAAATATTGGCTTCTGCCCCCGAATAACACTAACTGGTCGGTACTGAGATCGTGGAAGGCTGTAGCCATGGCTCTTGCCCTGGGCATCTTACTTGTCGAAACTATTCCCTGGTGCTCCGGAACAGTATATGCGTTTGTTGTAGATTCGCTCGTTGAGGCAGATATCATTCGAAACTTCATGTCATGCATATTGAAAATCCACAAGTCATCACGAAAAGCAGAAGTGGACGATTGACCTCCATATATCAACACTTCGTCGCCAGGCAGTACCCAAGCAGCAGCTCCTCTACGGTAGCTTGGCCACATTAGTGATGTAATCGACCCCGATGAGCAGGAGAAAGGGACGAGAAAGTTTGTGCCCGCATCGCACCCATTTATATAGCTCCAACTTTCCCGCTCCATATCAAAGTACCACATATCCGACAAGAATTTGTTGAAATATGAGCTATACCCACCAAACATCCACGCCCGGCCGGCTCCATCTTGCCAAAATGTTGCATTTGTTCGGGTTGCAGGCCAGAAATTTGTGCCATTGGAAGCATTGTACCTCAAGTAGGATCCTGGCACGCCCGACCACCCATTACTTGATGTGTACAAAACGTTCGCATACCCACCTTCATATGGAACAAAATCTAGTGCCGAGTTAAGTCCAGTCGAGTCAAAATTGAATTTCCACATGTCCCCTCGACTGATTAAGGATGTGAATGAAGTGCCCCCGAAAAGGTACAGCGTTGGTGGACTTTGCTTAAACCAGCAGCTACTGAATGCTCTGTCTGGAGTGTAAAACTGGATGTGAAATGGCGTTTGATCACGAACTTTTCCCCACTGTCCTGAAGTGCCTTTTGCAGGGTCGAAGTACCAAATGTCCCGATAGTATATACGAATACCTATAAAGTTCACTCCAATACCACCGTAGATGTACATTCGACCTTGGTAGAACCACGCACAACTACCCGCCCTTGAACCAGGGTCATTGCTACCGTGAGTGCTTGTGCCCGATGAAACTTCATATATCGAACTACTATCCTTTAAACCAGTTCGGAGTCTTTTGAACTGACCATTAAAGTGCACCCATACCTCGCTCGTAGTGGCTTTGTAATCTGTAAGCATATTAAAAGAATTTGAGAAAGCACCCTTGCCCCCAAAAAGATATGTTTTCTTTGTCGATGGGTCGGTAGCTACTGCCATACTTTCTCTACTGGGGGGGCTGGTTGATATTTTGGAAACGGTATTCAAAACACCACCTACTCCCAAATCAGAGGTATTGCTGATTCCTCTGGATGTTGCCAGTGAGCCCATTTTCCACTGCCAGCCATAGGTGATGGCCGTACTACAAGAAGTTCCCGACCATCCTGGAAAACATTTGCAAGTGGTTTCACCAAAAGGAACAAAACCATTTACGCAAGTCACTCCTGATGTGTACACGTTGCACGTTCCCGCCGGAGAGAATTTCTCGAAGCATGTGCATGTGGCCCCTCCCGCCGCTCCAGGACAGCTTCCGAATTCGCAATTGGTGGCGCAATTCACTTGCGAATCAAATGAAAACATATCTGATAAGTGGTGCTTATTGGTCGCATCAGAGTTGGAATAGCCATAACCTCCAACAAGAAGCAGCTTATTTTTTCCAAAGTAAGCAGGCTGTTGCCTTGCACCCAAAACTGGGGGGGTCGTCGTATAGTCTGTTTTAAGACTTGCTCCATTTCCAACGACGAATGTCCACTTGCGGGTAAAAACGTTAAACCTCCACAAGTCATTCAAGAGGACAACGGCATCTGCTGTATGATATCCATTACCACCAAATATGTATATATCTCCCGTTCTCTCAGAAAACCACACAGCGGCGAATTCTCTGGCGCCAATAATTTTGTTAACGTTCAATGGGCTATCATAGGCAGTTGATTCAGCCTTCGTATTAATAGTCGTGGCCCCTTTTACATGTCTCCACTGTCTCAAATTTATGTCATACTGCCAAATATCCCCCAAGAGTCCTTCAGTCGTCGAACCAGTACCAACCCCCCTTCCCCCAAATAGCCATAAGTTACCACTGAAGTCCTTGACGGCCATAGCACCGTAACGGCCCCCCGGCGTGTTCGAAGAAGCATAGGTGTCTGTCACTCCTGCAACAGGGGTCGGTTTGTCTGTGTCAGCTAAATTTGGCTGACCAGTGGGAAAATACCATCTGGATGAAGTTGAATCAAATTCCCACATACCACCATAAATCTTTGTGTCAAATCCACCGTACATGTAAAGGGTCCCATTATGGCTCCAGGTGGCTGGGTACAAGCGTCTTGCTGGCCATGTGTACGGATAACCATAAGGAAGGCTGGCTGATGAGCCTGAGCACGGAGTCGAGCTGCAATGTGTTCTTGCAAGATGAAACTTTGCTGACGAAATATCAAAGTAGAACATTGAAGACTGTACAACATTTTGTGCATCTTTCCCCCCAAATATCCACAACTTCCCATGCCCATCATGCCAAAACGCCGCACCAAGCCTGGGGCCGGGATTCCACTCCACACCATCGTACACTGCTGTGGGAGTGGTTGATACACAATTGTCAAAAAGTTTTCTACCCTTTCCAGTTGTTGTTTCGTAAGCATATACAGTACAACCCGTTGCAATGGCTGACCCTGTCCATTGCGATCCAGAGTATATCCACCCATTCCCTTGCTCGTCCGTGACAGAGAGCGCACCAGATATGGACGGGAACCTCCCAGTTCCCAAAGAGCTTGTAAATGTATTTGCACCTTGCCCGTGTGGAGTATGCACCTGGTTGATTGTACTCCACTGCTCCTTTGTTCCAAGAGCATGATTAATGTGTATGGCAAGTAATAAGCAAAAAACGGCTACAAATGGAAGCCAAAAGTGTCTAGATTTACTAATCATTGTGTCAAGTTCTTTTCTACCTCTACCTATCCCACCTAATTAGTCTTGCTTTGAGTTCGCTTAAATGAATGGCTTTGCAATTTAAAGAAAGCAAAAGAAAAACACACACACAAAAAGACAAACAACAACGCTATCAGACCAATCACAAATCACAAATCTCAATCGTCTCAATCAATAAATCAAAGTCACTATCATTCATTCAATTCAAATTCACACCTCAAAGCAAACTATACAAAGAGTTATTAAGTACTAAAAGCCTAAAGTTATAATACAAGAGTACGTCACAGAAATAATGAACCCACAAATTACATAGTACTTATAATTTATTAAAATATTATAATCTTAAAATCAATAAAAAATAAGTAAACAATAGAAACCCTGTGATTGGCTGGAAGGGGTCCATATAAGGAAATAGTTTCCTTATTTATACCTCCGTCTTGGATATTTATGGTAATCCAGTATATTTGTGCCTCATTATTGAGACTAACTGATATTACTAGCGCTTATACAATTACAGTACTACTATAATTATGTCTGTATAAGGTGTATTATAAATATCATGTGCTCGTGCGTGTATGAACAGCAGCTCGTAAAGTAGGACGTGCCAGCTGTTGGTGCATGAGTCAAGTACACAGCTACTGCCAACAAATGCTAATTGAGACATTGACCCATAGTATATAAATTAAATTGCTCTCGATGTAAAACACGTTGACTGACTGCCTGAAGAATAACAAGATTTATACAGATTTTATACAGATATACATACCGGGTTTAAATTGGGCATTGCTAAGGGCATTTATAAGGGCATGGCTTCAGGGACATGGATTGGCAAGCCTTCCCAAGCAATGCAATTATGACCTTACGAGATACGGAAAAAAGACTATTCCGTAGCAATATACGTTTTTATGATGATTTCGAACACTAAGTAAACATAAACCCAAAGACAGACAAAAAGATGGTCTGGAACACAAGTTTAAAACTTAAAAGCATAGATATCCATTGAAAGCCTATAACGCTGCAACAAGGTCTGGAACAAAACAAGTGGCGTGCTGTAAAGAGTAAAGATAGGACTGTGAAAGCCCTTTACTCATAGTTTCACAGAAGGAGAGTCAAAAAAAGAGAAAATTAGAAAGGAAA
>PDIM01000054.1:276297-286858 GCA_002811675.1 Ichthyosporea sp. XGB-2017a | reverse complement strand
AAAAAAAAAAAAAAAAAAAGGAACAAAAGAAATTGTTAAGTGTAAAAAAAAAAAAAGTGTAGAAGATAACAACAAAAGAAAAACAAAAAAAAGAGCACATGCAAGGCAGCAAAACTTAAGACAAAAAAAAGGAAAACAAAAGGACTGGTAATTGTAAAGATCAATTTCCTAATCCACAAAAGATCAAAAAAAAAGAAAGAAAAATGTTTAAATGAAGCGAAAAAAAAGTTAAAAACAGGATAAAGCACAAAAAAAAAGAAAAAAAACGGGGGAAAAACAGGGAAATCTTAAGTTTTGCGTTTTGTGATCAACAGAGTCCCAGAATTTTCTAATTTGAATTCTTTCCCGGAATTTCACAATAAACCGTTAAATCCCTAATTTTACTTTTTGAATGTATACTATTTTATTGAACCTGAAGAGAGAGAAATGTACCCAAGAGGACATGTTAATCTGCTTGAGTCAAGATGGTATCACACCTGAATCCCTTCCTCATATACACTCAAATCTTCTATTTTAAATCAAAAGTCAAAAGAAGTTAAAATCACAAAGTACACCCAACATAACATATGACTAAATTAACTTCAAAACCTTCGTCATTTTAATTTAAATCAAATCAAAAATAAATCTTAAACCTCGGATTTAAGGTACCGAGAAAATAAGCAAGCAAAATAAAGTACCGAGATAACAATAAGGTACCGAGATTAATCCCACATGTACTACTTGATTTATAACTAAAACATTATGTTAAAACGTGGTCTCTATAGAAAAATCCTATAGAGAAGCAACTTTTTTACCCATTGATTATTTTTCTTGTTTCTTTTTTTTTTTCGATTATAAAAGCGGCAATCATTCCGGGGGGCCCTGCTGGGAAAAAAAAATTCCCCTCTTCCTCTCAGTATTGTTCTTCAGAAAAGAAGCTAAGATTTAAATTAATTAATTAACTTTACTGGTTTTTAATTTTAAAGACAAAAACAAAACAAAAATGTCCAACACCGCCGAACTTGCTGTTACTTATGCCGCTCTCATCCTTAACGATGATGATGTTGAGATCACTGTAAGTTCTTCTTCGGATGGATGATGATGGGGGACGATGTAATCACAACGGGGGAAATTAGAATTTGAAACAATTTAGATTTTGGGGAAATTTAATTACGCAAAAGAAAAAAAAAATGAAGGGGATGTGTAGTTTGAAAATGAATTGTGGTATTGGAAAGCATTGGTGTGAGGTTAGCTAGGGGATTGAATGGGATTGAGGGATTATTATTATGTTGGATGTGATTTATTGTAATTTCTTGATAGCAAAAGAAGACGGGTAGCGGAGGGCCTTTGGAAAGTGCAGTAGGAGGAAATAGCAAGTGCGATGGTGATGTAGCGAAAAAGAAAAATGAGGGGAAGGTTTATAGATTCATCGTTCAGTTTGTGTGTAACTGTGTGAGAGTATCCCAAATTTCTAACAGTTTCTTTTTTTGCGTTCTCGATTTGATTTGCTTTTGACATTTTACAGGCCGCCAAGCTTGAGGCTTTGACCAAGGCTGCTAAGGTCAATGTTGACTCTTACTGGTTTGGTCTTTTTGCTGATGCCCTCAAGGGACAGGATATCGGTGCCTTGATCTCCAATGTTGGTGTCGGAGGTGGAGCTGCCGCCCCCGCTGCTGGTGGTGCTGCCCCTGCTGCTGGTGGAGCTGCCCCTGCCGCCGCTGCTGCCCCCGAACCCGAGGAGGAATCCGAGGAGGATGACATGGACTTTGGTCTTTTTGATTAATTAACAAAAAAACTGAAAAAAGTGGATTTAGCTTCTTTGTAGTGTTAGATGGAAAACAGTGGAGGAAAGTATATGGTTGGATGTAATCTTACTTATCCCTTACTTATCCCTTCTTTTGGGATTTTCTGTCTTCATTGACAGTGAAACAACAATCAACAAAGAAGTCTGTTTTTTTCGATTGTTTCCTTTTAAGAAGCTTTCGTCTTGCTCTGTTAATTTAATGGGTATGTATTGAAGAAGGAAATGAAAGTCGCTTTGTATTTCTCTTTTCCATTTTTCTTTCGGGAATGATGAAGTAAAAATTTTCACAGTTTGCATGAAGTTCTTTTAAGGAAGGAATGTGATTAGAAAACTTTTTCATACTTCACTGACTTTTAAAGGGAAATGAAAAGAAGAAAAGGTGGGAATGTATTTTTCTTTTTTGTAAGAATCTGTTGCTTATGTGTTTTGTCTTCGTTTATTGTGTTTGTTTTAGACCGAGATGCAAAGGAAGTGAAATTAAAGGAAATAAAAATTGAAATTAGCAACTTTTAATTTTCGTTGTGCTTTGAATTTGTGCTTTTTGTTTGAAATGCAAGATTTGGCAATGCCGTTGCTTTATTGCGAGACCTATTTCCATCGCATTCAGTGTTTTATCTTCCTTTTTTCTTATTAGTGAAGTTTAGTTATCATAGTATTCGTATTAGATGGCACATGACTCTCGCCAGTGCTAGTAGAAGAGCTAAAATGAGATTCACCCAAAATGGTGTTCACGGCCACATTGCTTGCTTTCCTTACATACCCATTGTATTCGCGATTCTTTTCCTGATAACTCGTACTCGGTAATTTTGGGCGCCCCAAGTTGATGCTAGTGCAGCCTTGTCCACTAACTGACAGCGAGCAGGAGGAGGAGGTTACTTTGCTCTTGATTCCACTTTCTTCCTTCAGTATACTACTTGGGATGCTATTTCGGAATGGTAGGTATCGATCTTTACTCGCGCCGAAATCATGCATAGGATTAAGCTTGCGGAAGGGACCTCTTGGCTCCTGCCTTTGCTGCTGCTGTACTGCTTTTTTAGACTCATGCAAATCCCCTACACCAATGTTACTCGAGTCTTCCCCTCCCTCACCGCGACATGATATTGGCTTCAACTGTTTTGGAGGGTTCATAGTGACGGCTTTGAGAGGTTCGCTTCGAAAACTTTTTCGCTCATTTGGGGGCAGTTTCATAAACCTCGGCGCTTTGGTAAAGGTCCCGCCAGTGTGTGATTTTAAATAATTTCGCGCGGCTTCTGGCATGTCTGCTCGCTTCTTTAGTACCTTGAGTGACGTTGATAAGCTGTTCCATTCGTGAAGCACATTGGTGAGCTTAGACATTTCCATATTTATATCTTTCTCTTGCTTCCTTTGTCGGTCTTTGGATTTCTTGAGCTTCTTCTCCAATTTTTCTGACTTTTTCGCCAAAACCTCTTTGTCCTCCACGGTTGTTTTTAAGAGTTCCTTAGTCTTTTGCAGTTTTTTATCCAGTTTTCGAGCCTTCTTGCGTTCTTTCTCAATCTCCTTTTGAAGCTGCACCTTCATCTGCTCGAATTCCTCAGCAGATATGATGGGCCCCTCACCCTGATCTTTTCCCTCATTCTCTGATGACTTCCCAATAGGGTATGAAAATTCCTTAAAAGTTTTGTCCTCTGTATCATCTTTAACTTTTGTGCTATGGCGTCGCCTTCTTTTTTCTAGCTTTTCGCTTTCCTCCTTCAATATGGAGGAGTTCACAGAGTCCACCGTGTTACTTACAGATGGGACGGCCACCGGTTTCTTAAGAATTGGATTGTTCTCACTTGCATCAGGTCCAGGCGCTGACTTCTTCAAACCTTCCACCTCAGCCTCCCCAAAGTGTACCTCTTGGTTCTTGAAATGTTTCTCGATATCAGTTTTTTGCTTTTCCTGCGTGGGTGAGCCTATGTTCGATTCCTTATGAAACGAACTGTCTAAATGAAAATTTGACCGCCTGGTTGTTTTAAAAGATGATAAGGCATCTTCTTCTTCCTTTTCTTCTTCTTCTGATTTTTTGTTCGAAGATGAAATGCCGTAAGTCGCTCCAGAGTCTACGTTTTTACTCTGCTGCTTGGGGGAATCGCTGTCTACTGGCGGAAACCCGAAGGGATCATCAACGTAATTGTCGTTTGCCTTCTCGATTTCGTCTGGCGACGGTGATGATGGAGGTGATGGGTTTTTGTCAAGACTTGGTACGTTATCAATATTGTCTCGCTCTACTTTGCCAATTTCATTGCCTTCATCCTTAATGCTCTCTACACTTTCTTCGGAGAATTTGCTTATTGACACATTGTCCTCTTCCACTTTCCCAAAGTCACCAGCTAGAAAGTTACCATTGCTCTTACTAATTGTTTCCGTAATGTCAGCTACCCGATTATTCGAAGATGCTTTCTCATTAGTACCATTCCCTACCCCATTGTCCAATCCCAGAATATCATCAATATCATCGACATCCTCAACCCCATCTTGGTTTTGACTAGTGCTGATAGTCACCTCACTGATTGGTTCGGGAGCTGGAGCAGGATGAATTTTTGTCTTGTCGTTCACATCATCATCAAGTGGCAAAGTTTCCACCTCCTCATCACTCTCATTAACTACTTCCCCAATGTTGAAATTTTCTGCATCATCTCCAAGTATATCTGCTATACTGGAGTGAAAATCATCGTTTAATTTTTCTGTGCTAATATTGCCGTTATTGCTACCGCTCACACTACGCCTCCCGAACCCGACTTGTGAACCTCCTTTTCCAAGCCCTGGCAAAGAGCTAAGGTCATTCTTACTCCCCATATCCCAGAAATCATCCTCCGCAGTTTCCATTATACTCTTCTATTCCTTTTCTTTTTCCTTTGACTGCAGATTTTTGTTTTTTTGTTTTCTTTTTCTACCTTTTCGCAGAAAATTAACTTAAAATCTGTGTTCTTTTTTTCGTTCTGCTTAGGCAAGATCCTGCATTTCTGGGCTGATTATTTTCCTTTTTTTTTCGTCAGTTACTCACAGTTACGCAAAATATTTTTTTAAAAAATTTTCTCAGATTGAAATAAACCTCACTTATCCGTTTTTGGTAATAGCCGAGGGTTAAAAATAACCCATTTCCTTAAAAGGCAAGTGCATATTCCTTCACAGGTTTTTGGCTTTTTCGCTTTTTTTTGTTTTCAATTTTTTTACTTTTATTTCGTTCAACTAATATATGGACGTCATTAGTTCTCCAATACTTTGCAAAACATCCACTAAGATTATTTTAATTTCGTCATCATTGCTCATTACACAGTCAACAATATATGGGTACAAACGAAGGATCGTCATAATCTCCTTCCGCCGATACTTCGCATCACATTGTCCTTGCTGCTGCAACACACGCTCATCCATTTCTTTCTTCAGCGATTTGACAACACTTCCTACAGCTTTAATATATAAAATTACCTCAGAAATTCTTGCGCGAGGAAGGGGGAACTTGCCAGTAAGCTTATCGTCAATCACAAAGCTTTTTAGTACATCTTTGCATTTCGATAGTAAAACATCTACCGCAGTCGAAGAAATGGAACCAGACGCAAAATCAGAAGCTCGTGGAGATGTAGGCGTTGAAATATTCTTTGCATCACCGTCAATTACAAATGAAAACTGTAGCATGGTTTCAAAGCAAGATTTAGCAAAACTTTCCCGTATTGATGTTCTAATGTCATGACTTATGCCAGAAATTCCAGATGGGAGTGTTCCTGAAGGTCCATGGCCGTTTGGAGTAAGCTCAGAATGCGACGATCCACGTTTCAACATATCTAAAAGCAAACTCAAAGTTTCGGGACCAAGATCCTTTACATGAGGCCCCATTACTTTGCGAAGTCCATCAATTACCAAAACATCCAAGTCCTCATCTTGGTCTCTCTCTTGAACGGACAATTCACGCTCCGGGATGTTCGTAGAAAATACAAATACTTCAATTCCATTTGTATACGAGCGCCAGGCCTCATCCTTTATGGTGCCACTTAGTTCTTCACTATCATACAATGCCTTGAAGCCAAGTTCGGCAACTTCAATGAATACCTTGACTGCACTACGCCACAAATTTTTACCCGGGCACGAGTACTTCAGCGCCGCGATCTTTGCAAAGCTTTCTAATGTCTTGCACAACAACGATGGTGTTTTGACGATAGCCAACGCATTATCACGAAATTTGTCTCTGGTCATATTGATCGCTCGCTTAGAAAATGCAACATGAGTGAATGGACTATTGCCTTTCACCTTCTTCCCTTGACGATTTCCTGTTGTTTCTTCATATTCAACTGCTGCATTTCCATATACAAACAATGAAAAGTCAACCAAGCTGCTAATGATTATAGGAACATTAGATTCTGTCACCTGCAAAGAGTCAACAATATCCAAGATCGATGCTTGCAAACTAGTTGTATTTTCTGAATCACTGATAAAGTCTGTACAGAATGGGTAAGATGAAAATGCCCCAAGAACATCAAATAAAGACTTCATACGTTTAGCAGAAATTCCTTCTGCGCTTTCGCTATATACTTGTAGGTTCATATACAAGCTACTAAAGCACCCAACAATGTTAGTGAACATTACTTGCGGAGTAACGTAAGTCGGAGTTTCATTTTCCTGGCCCACTTCAACAGCAGATATTTTCTTCCCTATAGACACCCATTTTCCCCATAAGCTCGTCCATATTAAAGAGGAATCGTTATCAGGTTTTCTATCCATAAGCGACTGTGCCGCCTTTATGAGGTCATCCATCGCCTGAGCCCCAGATAGTGAAACTTCTTTGCTTTCTGCAACGCAGTTCATTTCTATGAATTCCAAAATGGTGTCAAGACTTTTGCTAAAGTCATCTGTTTTCACAAAAAGCCCCAACATATCTCCAAATATTTTTGAGATACCAACCAAAACGATAACCTTAGTTTCATCCCACTGTTTTGAAGAAGTATTTCTTGAATGATGAACTAGAATATTATTGCCACTGCCATTATTGTCTGCACCTGTTGCACTCTCTTCACATGCTTTTTCCGACAAGTCTTTAACAGATTCAAGGAGTGGAAAAAATACATCACAAAGCAGCCTCTGCCACGTTTTCTCCTGTAATCTAGAACCATGCGTTGAAACTGTCGAAAAAAGAGTTTGTGAGGCGCTTTTGCGCACTTCAGGTCTGGTATCTACAACCACAGATGAAAGTTCACGAAAAAGAGACATCCACAGATCAGCCATGTCCACAAGAGCCCCCTTCTCGGGACTTTCACCGCTCATTCTACTAATGTAGCCGCTAATGACTTTCCCTTCTGAATTGAAGAAATCTGAAACGTTCCATAGCAAGCCAATAGCCGTCAAAGAAATATTTACATCCACAGTTTGTAGCGCATAATTGCCTATTGAATGCATACACACTGTGACATATTCAATGGGCAGGGCAATAAGAAAGTCGGTTACAATCAACTGAACACTCTGAAATCCAAGACTTATAACATCTCTCCTTGCGGCATTGGCGCCCTGCGAATCTTCAACAATAGGCAAATTTTTCACAGCTTCGTCCACAATTGAAAATACGGTGTCCCAAAAGCAAATGATAGATTTAGCCGAATCGCCGCCAGAAGACTGCAAAATCTGAAGCAAACACTCCACCTGTTTGATGCGGACGTCCATAAATTCACACGATGACAATCTCTTCAGTTGTTTTAACATCATCTTTTTCACGTCGTCCTGCGGCATGGCATTTGATACTTCATCACTAAACACGGTCGAAACCACAAGTTTCGTTACCACTTCCGCACCACAGTCCCTTACAGCTGGATTTTGATTATTGCAGATATGCAGCAAATGGGGCATGATCAATGGGCAGACGAGTTCAATACGAAACAAATTTACATTGGCAACGAACAAAATCTGAGGAAGGGCGAACATGTGAACATTTTTCGCACTCTTGTCTCCTGCTGTTGTCTCTTCAGAGAACTTCACGAGTGACATTAAGAGCTGTTCAATAGCACATGAAGACAGCTCTCGGGATGACTCAAACAGCCCGGCAAACATAACAGAGAGTGCAGAGCGTTCCAACTGGGTTCCATTATCTGATAAATTCAGTGCACCCGCAGCATTCACTGATCCCGTAGAATTCCCTAAGGACTTCAGTGACATACCACTCCCCGATTGAATATCTAGCACAATGTCCACTAAATTTAATGCTTCCAACACAATATACCAAGACTCACTTAGCACAGGGCACAATATACGTGCCTCGCGAAGCAAGCAGCGAATAGTTTTGAGATGCTTTTGACTCACCAAATCATCAACGTGCCCTTTTACAACAGATCGTTGTCTGGTCATATTTCCGGGCCCACTCTGAGTATCAGCCATTAAATTGGCAGCAATATTGGGAGGTAGGCAATTTTTACACAAAGACGTTAGAAAAGCATCTCTTGGAGTCTTTAAAAGCAGAATCGAGCAAGTATGCATGAATGATGAGTATGCTGCCAAAAGAACGTCACATACTTCGTCTTTTTTGGATTGGGACAGCAAAAGCGAAAGGGAAGCTAAAAGTCCACTCCAAGACGACTGAACCAATACAACCCACACACTCGCTTTTGGATTCATTAAAACCGCTTTCTGCTTTTTACTCAGTTCCGCCCCAGCTTCCAATCCAATAATCCCAGCCTTACCAATCTCTTCCATTTCCCTTTCTGTTATAACTTCTCTATCCATAAACACGCATTCCAAACCCATATCAACTACAGATGAATTACATTCATCCGAAGTAAACAGGCACGAGTTGCTGTCAGCTTTTTTCATTGAAACCATTTTATGATCCCCCTCGGTAGCAATAATAGTCCCCAGGTTACTGAAAATGTACTTCGTTTCATCAAAGTCATCCCACAATGATGATGCGACCAGAAAATTAATCGAGTTGATAATATCTAACAGACACGAAAGCACCACGGATGAAGAGTATGATTCGGTGATTACTGGAGGCTCAAATTTATCAAGCATTTCAAGAAACGTGTTCCTAGATGTTTGGGCGGGCATCACAGGTTGCAGATTTCCCGATGACATAAGCGTTCGAATAAAAGATGACAGGCCAGCCAAAACATCTTGAAACACTCTACTAGTGCAATCTTCCCGATCTTCAGAACTGTCTGTTCCATCACAAAACGATCTCAAAAGATAAGGATAACAGCAGACATCCCGGAAAGTTTCTGAAACAAGTGTACGATACCAGAGAGGTTTATCAATGTCCAAAAGCTTCACCAGCATGGATAAGAATATTTCACTCTCCGTAACTAATGCAGCGTAGTGAAATTTCAATAAAGACACAATAACCCGCAAAAGTCGTACAAGCAAGGGGAAAGGCAAAATTTGACTATCTTCAGAGGAGTATTGAGATACCGATCCTGCGGTTTTCGCTCCTGGAGAAAATAGTTTGATAATTAGCGGACACACCTTTCCCTTTAGAAGCTCTGTAAGAGGCGCGTACATTGTAAACACCGCAGCATGAGATTTGACAATACTCTCAATTATCTCCAATCCGAAATTGCGCGACATTTCGCTAATGCCCACAAGCCAAAATGGATGATCACCATTCGTTATCTCACACAAATCCTGTAACAATAGATATGCATCACTAGCAGCGGGCGGTAAACTACTAATTGACTTCCGATGAAACGAGCTTACCCTTCTCGAATCTGACGGAAGACTTTCTCCAGGTAACCCTTGCTCCCCTTTAATTTTTAAATCTAACAATTTCCCATTTGCCCAATACATCACAGCAGTCGCATAGAACCACAAAACAAAGGCAAAAAAGAAATTAGCAACCGACTGTAGGACAGAGTCTTTGTTCTCCCTTCGCGTCTTCTTCTTCAAGCAGAACACTTACCATTATATTCCTTTCCTACTCGATCATACATGGCGGCAACAATCTGAGCCAAGGTAGCCGCCGCAGTATTACTTGTCACAGGATCTTTGGCGGTGAACATCCGAAAACACAACACTAATGATTTCGCAGCAAAATCTCCCATGACTAAATCGTTAGACGTAATGAAATAAATAACAGTCTGGAGAACCCGCACTTCCTCGATCCCTGCCTCCATCAAAGTCCACAGACAATTAAGAACCACTTCCACTGAATCTTCCGCAATTGCTTCATTGTAAATCAACTTCTGAAGACTCCCCAGCGATATCTGTACCTGTTTGACCTGTTTGGATTCACAGCCCAATACGAATGGTTTCAAAAGCACATCACATTCTGATATTTCCTGCATCGTCACTGCATTATTTTCATTGTTATTACCACTACTTTCATCCCCCCGTGCATGCGGTCTTTGTTTCAATTGCGTGAGCTTCTCCAGGGCCGTCTCGCACGCCTGCTTCACATTTGGGTACCGCTTCTTCACCTCATTGTGCAGCTGGGTCACGTCACTGATGAGCCCGTCTATTACCCGCAGGGCCGCCATCACGAGGGAGACACAGAGGCTGACAGAGAGAAAACAGAAGACGAGATGTGTCGCTGTGCGAGATGGGAGAAAAAAAGGAAAACACACACACAAAAAAAAAAGACTTACTAAATCAAAATAGAAAAAAAAAAAACAAAAAAAAAAAAAAAAAAAAAAAAAAGAAGAGGAGGGAAAAAAACAAGAAAACAAACAAAAAAAAAGAAAAGAAAAAGAAAAAGGCAATTTTTTGAAACTGCTGCTGTGCGGATGGCGCAGACTGCGGACAAAAAAAAAAATTGCGGACAATTTTTTTTTTTTTTTTTTTTTTTTTTTAAAAATTTTTTTTTTT
>PDIM01000054.1:257855-267877 GCA_002811675.1 Ichthyosporea sp. XGB-2017a | reverse complement strand
GTTGTTTTTTTTTTTGGTGTTATGTGTTGTGTTGCTTTGAGTTGCTTTGTTTTTTCTTTTGTTTTTGTTTGCTTCCAGTTATTGTTTTGGTTGTGTTGTTGATTGGGCTTTTTTTTGTTATTTTTTTTGGTTTGGTGTGGAACCAATTAATGGTGAGGGGGAGGGCTTGGGATAACTAAGAGCAAATATGAGTAAGAAAAGAAAGACTTCCGTGGAGGAAATCGAGGAAAAGCTCCACAAGGTGAAGGATCACGCGATCACACGAGCTACCAAGAAGAATATAAACATCAAGGAAGAAGGACCTCGGCATCGTAAAAAGGAAAGTGACAAAATGGAGATGGAGAATGACGAAACCCCGGTGGAACGAGAGGAATTCCCCATGTGGATCTTGAAAGAGGAGGAAGACGGATCCCTTCTTGTTTCTTCCTCTGTTGGAGGAATGTACTACTCGGGAGTTATTTACCCTGTAGGCCCAACACCAAACTAAATTATTAATATGGCTGTCTTCTTCTTCTCTCTCTCTCTCTTTCTTTGCCAGTGTCCTTTATCAGATTCCTTTACAATGATATGAAATTACTCTTCTCCACGTTATTGTTTTTGCTTAAACTCCCCACTGAATAAAACAATAATGATTTTCCTTTCTAGTATTCTGCTTTGTTGTTTCATTCTTTTCTTTCCAGTTATGTTTGGTACACAAAGGAGTAGGACAAGCTCTTTATTTAATCTTTTTTCTGTTGTCTTTTTAGATCTTAATGAAAGAGAAATATATACTGTGAATGAAGGTTGCGAATAGGACTATAATGATGATAAGATGATGACGAACTGGGACAGAAAAGATTAAGAGCGAAATGACGGAAGGAAGAACATATAAAGAAGTGCTTGGAGGGAATCAAGCAAGGCGCAGCCATAAGTAAGGCCAATAAGAGTAAAGACGTGTGTCGTGTTCATGCAGTTGCTGCTTCCAGCATAGAACATGTGAGCACCCACAGCCATAAACCCAACAAAAATGGATGTCGAAAGGTAGAAAATCAGAAACACACAAATGTTTCTCGACTTTTCATTGGCGTCCTCAATGCTACCCACCATATCCTTGCATGATGTTTTGCTAATATTTCCCTGTTTGTGCCCCTTGTCTGCCAAGATCTTTTCCGATTCAATGAGGAAATCATCCCCGGCCTTCCCCAATTTTTCCAAAAAGTACCCAACACGGTCGGCTGAAGAGGTGCTCTTGTGAGCCATTCTTGATCTGATGGTCTTCTTCTTTGAATACAAAGTCTGCATGATGATAGCCCACAGCATAATATTCAAAATGGCAAAAGCAACTGCAAAAAACAGCAACACTTGTGCCACAAAAGAATCACCGACCTTATTATCGTGACTGTTATCCCCAAAAAAGTTTCTGTTATGCTTCAGAAAAAACGACACCCCCATATTCTCCCTGTTGTTGTACGCTTCCAAGTCCCATCTCTCCACACACTTTATCCCAACCCGTATGCAGGAGATCCCGGCGAACACAACATACGCCAAACCAAAAGGTATTAATGCAATCACTCGCATGCTCAATATATATATATATATATATAATCTGATTTGGTTAAAGTCTAATTGCTATCCTTTGTATAGACAAAAACAAAAACCAAAAACAAATCAACCCGCACTTCACTTCACACAAATCTCAACCAAACTATAAATCTCACTTCTTCGTTCTTTCTAAACTAATATCATTTTATAAAAAATTAAAACTAAAAAAAAGGGAGGCGGATCTTTTAAATTAAAAAAAAAAAAAAAAAAAAAAAAAAGCCAAATTAGCCCCTAATTAAATTTTGAAATCTTCTGAAATCAACCTCTTTTCTTTCCTGTTAAAATACTGGTATTTTGGAATTAGCGGGCCTAAGTAACGCAACTACTGTAATTCCTCCGTCCTCGTGAGCGGTGATCAGTACTGCCTGTAGTACATAGCGCCTGTACGTAGTTGGTATAATGGCCGGTACTCTCCCAGCTGCGCCTAAATAATTATGCAGTTATACGTTAAGATGAGTACTTAAGCTACGTGATCATCTGTACACAGTCCACTTTTAGGGCGTCCTCTGATTGGCTCCCGGAATTCAAAATACCATACATAACCCTAAAGAAAAAAACTGCGAGGGGAGCCGACCTTTAGGTCTTTGTAATGTTCATGTGAGGTACTTTATTACACAATTCGATATTATTATTATTAGCAGCGAGTTTTCGGTGGGAAAGCGTGGAAAATTCGACAGGGCTCCCAGCTCGTTTCGAGTAGCTATAAGTCGATGCCACATCTATAGAGAATAAGTAACAGACCCGGCTTATACAAATATCGACATGTTACAACATTGCAAACCTGCAAAGAAAACATAATCGTGGCTATCGTTTGAAAGCTTTCACACCGAGTCATGAACAACGGAGAATTGAGTTCATACAATTTCACACAAATATTTGCTATGTAATCGAATGCGTTTTCTGGTCCTTTTTTTTTATTCTTTTATTTTCACTATCTACATATTATGGAACTAAGTTTGCTTGCCAAAAGGTCACTTGACTCTCGGGATCTAACCCGTCCGTGAGTACAGGGGTCTCAGACCCTCAGCAAATTTAAAGGAAACTTCCATTAATTAGAATGCCGGAATACGGTTATAATCGAAGCAAAGGTTTCCTTTCGCAGCAAACTGTCAACCACTAAGCAGGGTCTTTCATGAAAAAGCCATAGCTGGGGTCGTTGATATTACGTCAGGCCGTTTTCGATCAATGCACACAGAATGCTATAGAAATGGTAATGCCTGTGCTTCATCATCAGCCCTAATGAAATATATTTCAGAGACCATGCATGGATTGGCAATTGCTACCAATGCCGACTTCTCTTGCGTGGCATTCCGGATCCCCTTGCACGTCAGCCTATACACGAAACGCCGTTACATTTTAGCAATCAAACATCGATTGCTATTCTGCGAAGTTCTTCGTTTACAAAAAAGAAACCAAGAACAGTTGAGAGCACCACTGTGCTGATGAAAAACACGTTGATAAGCAATGGGGACTGTTTCTGTAAGGCGAAAGTAAAGCCTAGGGCAAATAAATACATTGCCTGGTTCAGAAGCCCGGACGATGTGCTTTCTGATACCGGATAGGATAACTCAGCAGCAAACTCATACAATAAGGGCACGCTTGCATACCAGAAGAAGCCAACAAGGGCACTAGTAACATAAATAGTCGGGATGTGAACATAATACACTGAGACGGTGAAACCAACAAGAGAGAGTGAAACGAAAGTCATAACAGAAAGCAGAACCACTTTATATCGCTTGGACTTTGTCAGTAGCGGAACCAGAATCATTACTCCTGGTATACCTGCAAGTTGAAGGACAAAGCTAATGTTTCCTACGGTAGAGGATGAATCGATATCGCCTAGTACCTGATCGACAATAGCGAGGATAGTTGCATAACTGCCAACGGCAATCCCCTCAATAATGTACAGCATGATGAATTGCTTGTTAAACAAAAGTTGTTTAGTTTCTTCCCATGGGCTTAAGCTTCCTTCTGTTATCTTCTTTTCGGATGAAGGAGATGGTGGTGAGGGTGGCTGAGAACGGAAAACGATTACGTTTGGTAACGCAATGGCAGACGTGATAATGGCCTCATAGAGGAGCATGTCTCTCATTTTGTCTACATTGTCATCAACTAATTGCCCTGGAAAGAAAGCACCAAGCGCGGAACCTACCTGATTAAAAACAACGCACACAGAAGTGGCCATTACACGTTCTTTTTCGGGAAACCAATCCGCTGCTAATCTGGGAGGGAGGCTAAATGTCAAAACGAGGGCCACAGCCACGAGCCCCTGCCCAAATAGTGCCAACCAAAAAGTATGGTTGGCTATATAGCGCAACCAACTTCCCAAAGTGATTGCCGCGCATCCAACAATGACAGCGGCTCGGACACCAAAAACTCCAATAAAAAAATTCACCACGAAAATCCCCGGAATAAATACGATGAAGAAAATTTGCGTAAAGAAATCAATAGATTCTTCTGACACGTCATAGAATTCTGCAGCAGTGTCAATCATGGGCGTGTACGTCAGCCAGAGAAATCCCAATAGGGCATTCAACAAGGCATATAGTACTAAAACGACGAATCTCCTTCTGTATAGCTTCACAGGGACTACATTATCGTTGTAAGCAACAGCAATGTGCTCTGCAGTAGTGCTATAAGCTGATTCACACTTCGCTTCTCCAGTGTTTAAAGCATCTTTACTTGTTGCTACTTCAGCCCCTTTAGTTTCTTTCATTCTTCTTACCTTTTTTATTCAATCCACACTCACCCCAAAATGCCTCCTTCTATTCCTCTCTTTAAATTTGAATCTCCCTTTGTACTCGTGCAAGTGCTACATAATAATTCCTTTTCTTTTTTTTAATACAATTTCCACCTTAAATGAAAATGAAAATGCAAAGAACAGCTGTGCTTTATTTTTATTTCTATTTTTTATTTTTTGCTTCTGTCTCTTCTTGCCTTTTACCTGAAGACATTGACACTTCGCTGCTTGTTAACTCCACTCGTTATGGGTTTTGTTTCTTTCCTCACCCCCTCCCTCTGCTTCTTCTTTTTCTTTTGTCCCCCAGTCGCTTTGCTAACTGTGGTTTTAGTGGATTTAGTAGAGTTGTTACTGGTAGCTGCACTACCCCCAAAGGAGTTCGCCTTCGAAGCTAAATGCTTGCTTCTTTCTAAGACATCCTTCGCTTCCAGATATGATATGGCTGTAGTGGGGGAGGCTGTATCACCGCTTCGCTTGAATGCCCTCGTATCCGTTCCCGGAATACCCCCACCTTTCTCTCCCGTATCCCCATTTTCTGCACCCATATAGCCCTTTCTTTTCATCCCCAAAAGTTGCTGCCAAACCTCCTCTTTGCCCTCTGTAGGCCGGGGGCAATTGTTCAGCACTTCTGCAAACATAGTAATGCTATCATACTCAAGGTCACCAGCCATGGCAACATGACTATCCTTTCTAGAATGCATACAATGACCATTTCTCTGAGCATCTCTGCACGAAAGCTTCTTTATCATCCCATCAACAAGTTCATCAACAGACTTGATTCTCTCCTTTTCTTGATAATTCTTATTAGTAATGGCTACTTCTTTCGCTAAATTCTTTTGCATATGTTCCATATCTTGGTCAGCTTCTCGATGGATTTTTTTTGTTGTATTAGTATACTTAATGCGCTCCATCACCGACTCATTCATAGACACGACAATCATGTCCTCTTCGCTACTTGCAGCTGCATTCTTCTTATTCTTGCCTACAAACTTTTTGTTATCCCCGCCGCCTTTAGCCACACGAGCTGTACCAATTGTCCTCCCCTTCCCATTCATCGACGCAGCTGATTTCGAGCTATTTTCTTTTTCCTTACTAGAATTAAATTGATCACATTTAGAATCGTCACGAGGGCTTGATGAACTTTCTCCTCTTAATCTCCCAACCCAGAACTTTATAAACTTATTTTGGAGGACAGTCCCACTACTATCCGCCCCAGACAGGTCGCTATCAACCCCCAGGGAAGAAAAAGAGGAGATAGATAAAGATGGGGTTAGCACAACACTTTCTTCTTGTTCTCCTTCTTCATTTCCAGAAGAAGGCCCCTCATTTTCTTCACAATATGCCCCACCCATATGGTCACCCTGGCTTTCTTGTACTTCTTCGCCTTCACCCTTTTCCTCTTTCTTCTCATTCAGCTTGCTATTGATAGGGATATTTTCCAGCTCGTCGTCGCTTTCATTCGTTGCTTGAGAAGTGGACATTTTCACAAATTCTTCACTCTCAGAAAAACCTTTCTCGGTAGACAATTCCCCTTCTTTTACTTGCCTTTTTGTAGCTTCTTTCCCACTTATTACCACAGAGCTAGCATCTTCAGTTTCTTCTTGTTCGAAATCATACTCATATTCATAGTCTTCTTCCGTATCTTGGCCTTCCTCATTAGCATTCTCAATACCATCCTCAGCAGAAATGCTTTCGTTCACATCACTATTTTCCGAAACGTAATATTCTTTCTCACCGCCATATGAACACTCGCGCTCCTCTTCTTCCCCCTCTTGCTCATCATGACTTATATCAGTATAAATACTTGATACCTCTTCAACGCAGCTACTTTCACTACAACTGTTGTTAGAAGACATAATGGACACTCACTTCAAACGTCCATTCTTTTCCCTCAGCCTTTACTTCCTTGTTGGGGCTTGGAATTTCAGGCGGATTCTTTTTCAATATCGCAATCAAAACAGAGGCTTGCCTAGTTATTTTCCTTCCTTTGAAAAATCCGTCAAAATCTTTCCACAAAAATAAAAAACGAAAAACAAAAAAAAAAAAAAAAAAAAAGCCAAAAAAACATTCCAAAAAAAAAAATCAGGGAGGGACTGAAAAAAATAATTTGCGCCAAAAAAAAAAATGCGGACCGTCGTCCGCCGTCGGGACTCGGGACTGGGACTTGGGACTCGGGACTCGGGACTTGGGACTTGGGACTTGGATGGTCTTGTGCGGACAATTTTTATTTGTCTGAAAAAGTTTTTTCCCCGAGTTTTTTTTTATAGCTACGCAAGTACTTGCAAGTTTCCATTGTGCCAGAAAGTGTCACGTGTGCTTCGTAATGATGGTAATTATGATGTCAAGGAAAACTTGCATTGATGCCATGGAAGTACTATAAATGTACACTGTATGAAAGGAAAGAACAAAACTATAGTGGAATATAGTGAAAATATAAATATTCTCGGTTGATTTTTATACTGTTTTGTTTTCATTTTTTACTTTCGGAAGTCTTCATTTCTGTTAACTCTGATTGCACAAAGGAGATTTCATTTAAGTATAAAGCAAAATAAAAATGAGTAGCTCAGTGACACAGCCACCTTTGGGGAAACAAAATTTTGAAATCTGCTATTTATGTGGAGGAAAGTTTGGGACAGCCTCCATCGGTATTCACGAACCAAAATGCTTGGAGAAATGGAAGCAGAGAAACAAGGTATGGATTCATTGAGTCAAGCTCTCGTGCTGCTCTCGCTGTCAGACTCAACTAAACATTGCTATTTTTGTACATTTTCGTATTTTTATTCGCTATTTTGAAAACCTATAGAATCTCCCTGTAGAGGAGAGAATGCCCATTCCCAAGAAACCTAAAGACGGTGAGGGAATCAACTTTTCAGAAATGAGTCTTGAAGAGCGGAATGATGCAAAGTTCAAGCATTTTAATGATAATTTGCCTGCATGCCCAAATTGTGCGAGAACGTTTCTTCCTGATCGTCTCGTAGTGCATTTAAAATCATGTAAAACGGCAGACGGAAAGTTAGTGGACCCTGCCACCGTACTTGGGAAAACAAAAAGCGGCGCCAAAGACAGCTCAGGTGGGGGTGCAGCAGCTGTGAGAGGAAAGTTTGTCATTTGCTACATTTGTGGTAGAGAATTTACTACTGCTTCTTTACCAATTCATGAACCTCAATGCGAGAAAAAATTTCTCGATCAGCAACAATTACTTCCAAAGGAACAAAGAAGAAAGCTCCCTAAAAAGCCAGAGGCGGCCGCGTCGTCCAACATTGATATCCAGCGCCAAGCCGCAGAAGAAGCACAGCAAGCAACATTGGCGCCTTGTCCTCACTGTGGGAGGACCTTTAATCCTGAAAGGCTACCAGTTCATTTAAGGAGCTGCAAGCCATCCGCTGGCTCGAAACCAGTGAAGGGAAAAGAACCGTCCCCTGTTGCAAGTGGTGCTGGACTCCCCACTGAGACGCATTTTTCGAAAACAGTAAAGAAGCCGAATTTAGTTGTGTGCTATATTTGTGGAAGAGAGTTTACCTCCAAATCCTTACCAATACATGAGCCCCAATGTGCTACGAAATTCAAAGCTCAGCAAGACCTATTGCCGCCTGAGCAGAGAAAAAGTTTACCAAAGAAACCTAGCGCTTTGAGTAGTGGAGAGGGACTAACGAATGAGGAAAGGAATGCAATTGCGGCAGAAGCACATGCAAGCAGTCTATCCGAATGCCCAAACTGCGGTAGAACTTTTAATCCGGACCGATTGCCAGTTCATTTAAAAAGTTGCAAGCCTGGGCAAACGGCCGCACCAGTCAAAAAAGGTAAATGAACGCAGCTTTTTCAAAAACCCAGGTTTAAGACGATTTTGCCGGAGGGAAGAAGTGAAATACCAACCAATATATACACATTTTTGTTTGCCTTTTTTTTAACTGCATAGAAATTAAGTCACAAAATCAAACATCTACTATAAAATCAAATAATAGAAACCGTTCTTCAGCTTCGTCTTTGTCTTCTAAACCTACTGATACTAGTTCGAGCCCTTCGAGACCTGGTCCAACTGACATTGATGACTTTGTTCTCCCTGGGAAGGCATCAAAGTTAGACAATGGTCTCGGGAAAACAATATCCTTGGGGGGTGTATCAAAGGGTGAGGTTAATTCTGACATACCACTGGAAGGGGAAAGTGCTCCAGGTAAGAAAAAACTTTTGCTTCGTGATGATGGAATGAATGAAATACTAAGAGAGCACTGAAACCGTTTCTTGTTAATGTTTATTTGGTCAGTTCTGGTCCCCTGTGACGTATGCGGCAGAAATTTTGCTAGTGAAAGACTAACTAAGCACAAGGCGGTGTGCAAGAAGCTTGCTATAAAGAAAAGAACTGCTTTTGACGTAACCAAGATGAGGGTCGAGGGAACTGATATTTTAGAAGTGACCAGCTTGAAAGCCATAAAGGTAATTTAATGAGAGTGCTTAGTACAACGAAGGCCTGGAGTTTGCTTATACTCTTTCTTTTTTTCGTAAATACGCGATTTTCTTTTAGTCTTCTAACGCACCTGGTGGCCCTCCGAAGAACAATTGGAAAAAGAAACACGAAGAGTTCCAGCAAACAATCAAAAATGCGAAAATGGTAAGTGCGCACTTGGCAAGTGGAGGTAAAGCCAGTGATCTGCCACCTCCACCCCGGTCAGAAAACAGTGACTATATCGAATGCCCATTCTGTAAGCGCAAATTTGCTCCCGCGCCGGCAGAAAGACACATTCCCAAATGCCAGAACATAGTATCAAACAAGAGAAAATCCTCGCAATCAAATCTAACTACACGGCCCAGCATATCTAGGCCAGCAGCAACCTTAAAATCAAAAGCAGGCTCCCCTAGAGAGCCCCAATCAAGCATACCATCGAAGAAAGGCTCGGTTGTGCGAGGGCTGCCAAGCAAAGGTTCGTCTACTAAGCTGGTAGCTGAATCGAGCTCGAGGTTAAGTAATTCGACAAGAACAATCTCGACATCTAGAATTTCACCCGCTTCAATTTCAAATTCTGGAAAGTCGACAGGCAAAGTCGCGATCCCAAAGCGTTCACTCAATACGCCCACTAGCAAATCCAAGCCATCCAGTAGCATAGGAAGTCTCACATCTAGTAAAGCTAACCTCACACCTCGCGGAAGCAGGACTCCCGCAAAGCTCTGAAATAATCCAGTCAACCTCCATCGACCACCTCTTTACTTTGCAAATTAAAAGTTTCATGAAGTTATAACTAAAGAATAAACCAGCTTTGCTCAGCCAAGCATTGTTGAAATTCTTGGCCGAATTGATAATGATGATCGGTACTCGACGTCGATACGTCCCCCTTCACTTCACTTCATATCACCCTCGGCCGGTCTAGTTATTATAACTGGTCATGTAGCTGTAGTGTACATGTGAGAAGCATTTAATTGATAATTTTCCCTGTACCATAAAATGCCTGCACTGCAGCTTTGACATGAGTTGTAACCTCTCTTTCCCAAATAAGGGAAACGCCAACCTCGGTCTAGTGGCAGATCTTTGGAGAATTGGAATATATAAGGTAAATAATATTAAATATCCTCTTTTTGTCATTTTTCCTCAGCTCTCGCTAATTTTTTTGTTTTTAATTGTTTGTGTTTGTGTTTGTGTTTTTTTTTTATCTGTTTTATATTTATATGTGTTAGTTTGTGATTCGTTTTTTTTTTTTGGAAAGTTGAACAA
>PDIM01000054.1:243767-256983 GCA_002811675.1 Ichthyosporea sp. XGB-2017a | reverse complement strand
TTTTTTTTAATTTTTTTTGTTTGTGTTTGTGTTTTTTTTTTATCTGTTTTATATTTATATGTGTTAGTTTGTGATTCGTTTTTTTTTTTTGGAAAGTTGAACAAAGAATGAGGGATTGTGTATGAATTGAGGGTAGTTACGAGTCTATACGATTAGAACTAAGGATTCGCAAAGGAAAAGGGGAAAGTGACTGCCCTACAACAGTAAAGGAGGGCAGGAAACAAAAGGAAAACAGGTGCATCCCCGACAATAAGTACCAATAGCAAGGGATTAAAGGATGGAAGAGGGAACTCCTACGTCGTCTCAGCTGGATATGCAGGGACAGTATCGGGCCCCAAGTACCTCCTCTTCCACCTCCAAAGCTACTGTTCCGCCGTGGCAACAAAGAGGTCGAAAGCAAGACTCTTTGCCGGGATTCCGGCGGCATTCGATGTTCGGGACAGTCCCTGAAGAGCACAAAACAAAGATTAAACATAGTATCAGAGAAGAGGAGGACGAGGACAGCGAAATAGGATATAGGCAAGAAAAAGAGGGCGGGCTGGGACAGGGAAACGGGAATCAGGGCTTAAGGCAAGAGGGAGTAAACTGTCAGTGTCGAAAGGAAAGGAGCAGGAGCAGTAGTAGCGGTAGCGGTGAAATTTTGCTGCATGTGTCAAAAACTGGTGCACAAAAAAACACGGAAGATTCTCCTGAGTGCATCAGCTGTGCTGCTTCGCCTCGAAGTAATAGTGGAATCAACTCTATCTCTCCAGGGGACAAACTGCATGATTCAGTGCTTGATTTGAAGAGTATACGAAAAGATTCCTCTACTAATCTGTTGTTTGGAAAACGAAAACATTCGTCTGCGGATCTTAATTTCAAGGGAATAACTTTAGTTTCAGAAGAGTCTCACTTGGAGCCCGGTACAGTTCCAGTGAAGAAAGAGCTCTCGTTTGTATCCCAGGAAGCAGACGAAAGTGATCTCGAACAGGACGCCAATGACAAATCAAAACAAAACACGAATAAGTGTGACGAGAACGGGGCCGATGAGAAAACTGATAAACCAAATAGTGAATTGTTACCAAAAGTGAATAATGATTTGAAGATTGGAAATGGAGCTAATGGATCAATGACGGTAGAGAAACAAGAGAGAGGACAAGTGCGTCGTGTAGTGTACAAAAATGGGCAGTTGTTTATAAATGATGAGAAGCTTCCAATCTTGTCTAGATCTATTTTGAAATTACAGGGTCTTGGGGGAAGTACGTATGGGGAATACAGTATTGATTTACCGGAGCTTCCATGTCCACAGAAGCAGTACAAAGGGCGAAAGGTAAAGTGAATTTGCCGATTTATGTGCAAGAGTTTTGGAGCTTAATGTCGAGCTATCCGGAGGATTTTTGTAAGTGATTAACTTAAAAGTTTTTTTTTTCCTTTGCTTTTGTGTGTGTGTACGTACGTAATTGTAGTTTAAGAAGGTAGAAGTTCTGGAAGAGGATTTCTCTATTGATAAAATCAGAAACAAGAGTATTAAAAGAGCCGTGATGGACTTGTTCGATGCCAACACACTGAGTAGATCTATAGCGGCTGTCAAATTGTTGTCAGATATTGCCAATCAAGGTTTGACCGAAGTGAAAACTCTTATATCCGCTCAGGTAATACCTCATGTTATAAGGTTAATGAAAACACATCAGAAGGACCCGAACTTGGCAATACATAGCTCCAAGCTTTTAAGGCTTTTAGCAACTGATTTAGACGGGGAGCAAGAAATTTTCCAAAATGGGGGGATATCGATAATTTTGAATTGTGTGGATTTAGTGAGTAAAGTTGAACGAAAAAAGAGTATCAAAAGTAGCAAGAACTACGACCAATTGGCCAAAATCACTCGGAACCGAAGGGCGTCAATGAAGCTTCCTGGGGCAATCGAAGCTCAGAGAAGGAATTCGGATCCGTTAAGCGAAGATCAGCCCATTGCGACAATAACGTTGACTGGCCAGGAAGCGATGCCGTCTGAGAAAAGGGCTTCAGTTTCCGACTTTTCTGCGAATGCGTTGTCCCTCATGAATATGAGATCATTGAATATGAACAGTTATGGAGATAGTCGGGGAAGTATAGCGGAAGATACTCAGGGGCATCCTTCCACGTTAGCGTACAAGCTCAACTTGGAAAACTATACATCACTTAGTAACATAGGGTTTTCACAAAGCTTGTCACATTCACGAAGGCCATCCATTATGCCCAGGCAAGACTCTGGAGAGCACCCATCGGTGGCGAATTCTTCGACTGTTTCTAAAGCCATCTCCGAATTCATAGACTCTTTAAATATTATTTATTCTATTCTGGAAATTTTTCCAACTGCCAATTCTGACCAACAGGAAATGATATCCGATTCGTCTAAGATTGTGCTCGACTGTGCCTTTTTCTTAAGAATGATTAACGAAGTTTTTTTGTATAAGGACACTGAAAAAGTGACTGAAAAAATTGAGGAGCAGGCCAAAGCACTTGTCTGTTGTCGAGCAGCATATGTGTACTTGCTCGATCATGATGCAAAGTATGTTTGGCGAAAACAAAAACGTGGGAAATCGTCTCACACTGCATCAATTGACTTGGGTGTCGGTATTGAAGGAAGGTGTGCTGCAAGTGGACAAGTGGTAGTTTTACCAAATTTAAGTCCCAATGACTATGCTACCAAATTTGAGCTCCATGAAGGGAAGCCTAGTTCAGCTGTGTGTATCCCTATGGGGGTAAAGCGTCGAAAAGGACAGGTCACAACTACTGGTGTGCTTGTATGCTTTGATAAGATAGGGGAAACAGAGTTTATGAGCTTTGACTTGAGTAATCTTCAAGTGTTGGTGGACGTCACGACACTAGCCTTGACGCGCGCTATGGACTATGAAGGTATTTTAAAATATAAGCGTCAGTTTGATGTCATATTGAACACCACAAAGAAGCTTTCTTCCACCCTAGAATTGGACCATTTGATGCAAGTTATTATGAGTTCAGCACGCAATCTACTTCAGGCAGATAAATGTACAATATTTTTGATAGATCAGGCATCACAAGAGCTATGGACAAATATCTATGATGTAGATGGAAACATGAGGGAGATCCGAATTCCATTGACGGCAGGTATAGTCGGGGCAACAGTTGCTTTGGGGGATACTTTGAACATCCCTGATGCTTACGAGGATTCGAGATTTAATCCAAATGTCGACAAGCAGACAGGATATAAGACGAAGTCTATATTATGTATGCCCATTATCAACATTGAGCAGCAAATTATAGGTGTGATTCAAATGATTAATAAGCTTACACGAGCCACGTTCAATTCAGATGATGAAAAGCTACTTTCTGCATTTAGTTCTCAAGCGGCTGTTGCGATTGAAAAATCTCAATTGTTCCAAGAGTCTATTCAAACGCAACACTATTTGCAGAATATTCTGAATAGCATTGACTCAACTGTCATGACACTTAGTGGCACTGGCGAGCTTGTCACTATGAACCAAAATTATATCTTGGATTGTCTAGGTGTGCGAACTGAGGACGCCAAGAGTTTATCGTTTGGCACCTGGTTAGCTTCGGCGCCTGCGTTGGTTGAAGACATTAAGAAAGTATATAATACGGGTGAAAGAGTGATGGCGAATAACTATGAGCTTCAAAGCAGCTCAGGTTTTGAGAGTAACTTGATGATCAACTACACGCTCTCTCCGCTTAGAGACAGCTCACACAAGCCTACCGGTGGAACATATTGGACCCAGATTCGAAATGCAATTCATCATATTTCGATGCTGTCTTTCTTCAGTAAAAGAATTAGTGATCACGATGAATGGGAGAAAAATTTTATACAAGTCTACAAATTATCTCAACAGTGGCGAACAAAGAATAACAACATTGGTATTGTCATGGTCATCCAAGATATCACATCTGAAACCAAGATGATGTCAACCCTGGGTAGGTACATGGCTCCTTCGCTTGTGAAAAAGGTTCTCAACGATGGCGGGGCCCAATTAGGTGGCAATAGACAAAAAGTTTCAGTGTTCTTTAGTGACATTCGCTCATTTACGAAAATGTCTGAAAGCATGGATCCCAAGAAACTGGTAGACCTGTTAAATCTTTATTTTGAGTGTGCTGTCGATGCCATCACTAAAAATGATGGCATTCTGGATAAATACATTGGGGATTCAGTCATGGCAACTTTCGGTGTCCCTTTTCCGAGTCCGGATGACGCACTAAGAGCATGTCATACCGCACTTGAGATGTCAGAAAACATTGAGGCAGCGAACAAGAAACTAGCTATCCAAAATCGATCCGCCATCAGGTATGGAATTGGAATCAATACCGGGGTTGCTGTCAGCGGTAATATTGGTTGTGCTCAGCGAATGGAGTATACCGTTATAGGAGACAGTGTTAACCTTGCGTCTAGAATTGAAGGAGCCACAAAAGCATATGGTGTGAAAGTTCTTATTAGCGAATTTACTCTCAATGAAAGGCAAATTGCAGACTTTTTCATCACAAGAGAAGTTGATCAGATTAGGGTAGTCGGTAAAAGCAGGCCTGTTAGGATTCTTGAGCTCGTTGCTACAAAGACCAATGGGGTTTCAGAGCGCGAGCTTAAGTTAATTAACTACTATAGCATCGGCTTGCAAGAGTTTCGCAAACAAAAGTGGGATGAGGCTATCGGGTACTTCGAAGACTGTGTAGATATTCGCCCCGACAAGGCGGCAGAAATAATGATCGAAAGGTGCTATTACTTGAAAGAAAATCCTCCAGGAGATGATTGGGATGGGGTTTGCACATTGGAAACCAAATAATTGCTATATTACGTAACATGCGCGTTGTCTTCATTACGCTTTCTTTACGAAACAGCTCAGTATACTGCCGCAGAAGTTTCGATGGTCTTAAATTAAGAATAAAGTCCATTAATTTAAATATATAACGTTCTTATTTACTGAAAAATAATGAATGAAAAAAGGAGATTAATCATATCGCAAGGAACTAACCGCCATTTCGAAATCTTTCGTCAAGGAAGGTTTTACTTTACAGTTCAAAAGCCAATTACGGAATTCTTCAAAAAATAAGGAATTGAAAATACTAGGCTCTGCCCTTGTTCCTCTCGCACGAATAAGGGCAATGCAAGTCAATTTCTCCATGAACAACGTTCCCTCTTCTGAGAGTTTCACACACGAGTCCTTTAAGGATTTATCAGTAATTAAGAGATCACATTGTATTGATTGAGTTTCATCAAACTCATCTTCATCACAAGTCAGGCTATCGCTACAGCTTTCATCAGTCATCTCTGAAGCCTCCACACTCTTGTCAATCCGAGCTTTAACATGTGCTTTCATTTTGTCCCAATGAGGCTTTATATGATATGCCATAATCCACTCTTCATCTCCTGTCTCAAAAACAGTCATACCCGGACAGAGATCTAAAGTGGATCGAAGACGTTTCCACGTCGATAGCTGGTGCTGGAGTTGCGGTGCATTTGTTCGCTCTATTGCAATTTTAACAGCCAAGCGCCGAATAGCTTCCTTAGCAGCTACCCTCAGTGGTCCAAAATCCTCATCTTCCTCATTTTTAAACAGCTCACCGTGCATTAGATACTCTATTTCGTCGTTAAGAAGATCCCATGTTGGGTCCAGATACACAAGTTGCGATAATACACAAACCATTCCATAAACAAACATCGAAGCCCCTCCCAAGTTGTGGCCGTAGTGGCTTTTTTGTTCCTCCAAGCCCTTCATACCCCCTCCTCGCCTCACAGCTACGGTGAAGATGAACTTCAAGCACATATACCACGCTTTTAGTACATTAAAAGTACATTCTCCTCTCCCTACCGCTTCGGTGGGAGTCATAGGGCCTACTGCAGACTCCAGCTGTGCAAGGACCTCTACCACGTAATATTCTGTTTCTGCTTGCGGAAATGAAGCATTAAAAAGGCTCAAAATCTTACCCCAACCATCTTCTACCACACTCACGTCCTCTTCTTGCCCATCCAACTTTGCTTCGCCACCTTTTTCATTTCCAACCCGGGTGTGCGGCATTTGAATCACTTCAAAACGGCGGACTCGAAACATTAATAGCTCCATATACCGCAAAAAAAACAGTTCCGAGAATCCCATATCCATTCCAACAGCATTTTTGAGATGACCAACCGCCTGTTTCTCAAGCACAGCCGCTTTGCTCGAATAATTGCACAGCAAGGAATCAACATTGTGTCCACCTACAGAGTCTTCTTCAAAGTAATCATCCCCGTCGCCAAAAGTGCATTGATAATTCCAAATCCACAATGAAAGGTTACTAAGGGGGGGAGACTTCGATTTATCTTTACCATTAACAAGCGACTTTACCCCAAACACGCTTTCAAACTTCATTGGCCCCTTCAAGCCCCCCATCCCCTCCCCATCGTTACACGACGATTGATTGGTAGTAGCCCCAGACGACGAAGTTTGTCTGGCAGTTAAAGAGAGAAGCTCGCGACAGCAGTTGTGCTCCACCTCCTGTGCCCACAGCTCATAGGAAATCACCCCGCAGTAACCATGGTAGAGAATATTTTCACTATAGGGCGACAGATGCACAAACCCAATTAGATTATCATACGCCTCACGGAGATTCCCCTCTCGGATGAGATAGAAGGACAACTCGAGGATCATTTTCTGGCGCAAATCAACATCACGGACCAAGGACAGCATCACACGGAAGTACATGATGGCTTTGTGCTGTGAGGAACCCTTTGTGAGGATCATAAACCCAATTTGCCACGCCACCTTCGGGATGAACTTCCACTTGACGAGAATCACAGACAGGATAGCTGCTCCTTTGGCCCACTCGTGTTGCACCAGCGCCGCATGGAGGATCCGCAGCAGTTTGTTGAGATGCGCAGGCCGGATCCCTGAGCGCACGGGATGAAATCCGGCCAAGGAGAACATTGTTTGCTGTTTTCTTCTTCCAGTCTGTCAGTGAATCAGAATTAACTTTTTCTATTTCGGATTTGCATGAAACAAAAAAAAAAAAAAAAAAAAAAAAAAAAAAAAGGAAACACAAACAAACATTTCACAAATTCAAAATGAATGTCGCGGGTGCAGATGGGACATCCGTTTCCGAGAGCTTCCACATACAAATCCTCGCCCTTGTCCCTGAGAGGGCACTCACCCGAGCACGATATGACCTCCTTCTGAAGAAATTCGTAACCTATATCAAAGCCGTTATCCAAAACAACAAAAAGATTTGGATCTTCATTGCCTGCATAACAAATCACAACCACGAGAGAAACTGCAATCCCCCAGCTGCGGCTTCCACGATTATTAAATCATTCTACGTACAAAATGAAAACTCCCTGAAGAACCTGCAAGAGGATCTCAAATCCCTATTTGACTCATTATTAACAACTTGCTTAGGTCCGAAAAGTGACCCTCTGCGACTTACAGAACAGGAGGTGGTCCAACATTTTTCCTCTTTGTGTTCTTTGCTCCTCAATGTTGATCTTGCTGCCTCTATACCTGATAAGGACTCCCAAAGTAAAGCTTTGATAACGTTTATATGCTCAGAAAGGTCCCTCCTCGTTCTTGACTCGGGTCTTCAGTCTGCTTTGGAGAAATTCACACTCGAGGAAAAACGATTATTTGGTTTGATTGACTCACGCCTTGTTGTATTTAAGTCACTGGAGGAAAATAATGACAATGGTATGGTTAACCTGACATCTTCTTGGCTTTGCTCTGCTAGTCCTTTGCAAGTGCATAATGATGCCATATTCTTGTATATTATAGAAGACATCTTCAATCCTCTAAGATTGAAAAGACAACTTGTGCGATTTGAAGTAATGCTTCATGGAATTGTAGAGGATACGTTTGAGTTTAAAGGTTATGCAACAGTATCATCTGGTAGCTCTTATTTTCCTGAAAACACTACTGTTTGCTTAGACGTGGAAAGCTCTGCAAATGAAAATGGAATCTGCGAATCGTTTACTTATGGCTCCCCCCATATTCTCCACCTGATACCCTGCACGGATGATCCTTCAAAGAGCGCCCGCCAAAAGGTGGTTATAAATCAGTTAAATAGACTTTTGAAGGAAACTGGACGTGTTTTATTAGGCAAAGGGCCTTCCGGTCCTTTTGTGTTATATCCCTCATCAAATGAAATAGAATTTCTGTTTAAGTTTATATGTCATAAGCAAAGCTCTTTTCCTCGACCTGATGTAGAACGGGGATGTATCATAAACGAAAGTACAAAGGAAGAATCTGGTGCTGTGCGAGAAAGAATTAAGGAATATTTGGCCAGCGTTCCTCATTATGAAACTTATGACCCATTCGTGACTTCTTTTGGGGATTTTTCGGAAGTGTTATCTCACCGTGGAGGTCATACACTAGCGAATACAAGTCCGCCTAAAAAACCCAGGCGGCAGACAAAACCTTCACGCAGAAATGCCAATTCAAAAAGTGATAAAGCTAGCAATAGCTCGCTTCCTTCACAGCAAAGAAAGATGGATTGTCCATCACGTGACACACTTGAAATTAAAACTGATTTCGCTTCAAGACAAACGATAAATCCAAACAAAAAAAGACCACTTTTTGCAACTCCTCTTAAGGGAAATGTACCTGCAGCAAGCAGCAGTAACAATACTTCACAACAGAAGTCAGCTTCCGATACGTCCGCACCCAATGACCACACTGCCACCAGCTCCACTACTAGTACTCCTGCTAAAAAAATAACGATGTCCTTGAATAAGTCCAACTTCCATCCGATATCTTTAATGTCTCGCATCAAGAAAATGCCTAGAACAGACTAATACACATAACGAACTTGTCACCATATGAAATTGACATTTGGGAAAATTGTCACTTTGGAACTGAAGAATTTATGAACCGAAAAAAAAAAAAATACCGCAACAGCTGTCGAGTTGTTTGATTTTTTTGTTTCTTTATTTTGACTTCAAAGTTTAAAACGATGTCTGCTTCAGATTGCATGACTTTGGGGAAGATGTTAAAAACTCTTCGGAACATTTAATAAGGGAGTCCAACAAGATGAGTTTTAAATTATTTCAGTGGATTTTTGTTTTGTTGCTTGTAGCAAGCACATCTTTGTACTCTGAGCAAAGTAAAGCCAATGCACAGCTCTTATTGCGGCAGATATCTAGACGAAGTCTCCCATTTGCAATATCGGAGACAGAAAAGACACAGGTCAATCAGGGAGGGAGTACTGCTTTGTATGGCGAATTGACTTACACCGGCCTTCAGCAGCTTCTACGAGGACCCAAGGAGGGCATTGTTACGGAAGACGACGTTATTTTTGATTTGGGCTCCGGAAATGGTATAGTACATCTAAAACATCTGAGAGAGAAGTGTTTTTTTTTTTTTGTTTTCTTTTTCTTTGCAACCTGATTAGCTTGTGTTAATACTTGTATTTGTCCATTTTTTCTGTACAGGGAATACATGCATCTATTTTGCACTGCATACCAAAGGGTGTATTGGTGTTGAGCTCTCAAGGACTAGATACCGTGCCTCTGTCCTCGTGGCAAACCAGGCCAATCCCATCCTCAGCAAGCGAGGTTCCTTGGTCAAATTCTATTGGGCTAATATGCTTGATTTTCCTTTTGGACGTGTACCTGCCACAATATTATTTATAAATCACCTGTTTAAAGCTGATTTTTCTTGCCATTTGTTCTTAAAAATCAAGCAAGAAATTAAGACTCCTCGTAAAATTTTATCTCTGCATTATCCGTTTGGAATATTTGGAACTGAACCGGGAGAGAACATAGAAAAGGAGGAAAATAATGGCTTTGCCAAATATACGAAATGTCCCGAGTTAGCTTCCTATTTCGAATATGTTGGGCCCGTCTACGTTGAGACCAGTTGGACTCGATCTCGTCCAAACAAACGCCATTCTGGAACTGCAACGTTCCACTACATCTTGTTCAAACCAAATGGCAGTCACAGATAAAGTATTACAGCTCCCTCTGAGTGGCCTGCCCATGCAATCGAGGAAGAATAAAGGTTTTGGAAAATTTTAAAAGTTCTTGCAAGACGTTTAAAGGCCTCTCGAGCTTTATTTTTTCTCTTTTTAAAAAAGGCAAATACATATTATTATTAATTATTACATAATACAAAAGCAAAACGAAAAATGGTGAAAGAAAAAATGCAACCAGGATCCGGGCTCAAGATTTCCGAAATCCCCTTGGTCAGACTCTTTGTTGAAGGGCCATTAATGAGGATTTACTTCTTCTTCCCTTTTCTTTTTCGAGATTTTTTACCTCCTCCACCTCCAGTTTTGGCTTTAGACTTGGATTCACTGCCATCTAATTTGTCAACACTTTCTGTTGAAACGGTGGTATCCTTGTCCACTCCCGTAGTGCGAGATTTTGCGTCCATGCTTGTTTCCAAAATATCATAATACTCGTGGGTATTGTCCAAATCAACTTCATTATTCAAAAGTCCTTCTCTTGACCGAACTCCCTCTTTTGCTGTCTTAGGTGCAATTTCCGCCTCCGCAACAATTTCTTTTGGTAAATTTAAGTCAACCACGGGGGGCGTAAAATTTGCACATTGCTCTCCTTCAATCGGGTCTTTTAAGGCTTCAGAATTTCCGGGGGCTTTTGGGGGGGTAGACTGAAATGGGGCATCTCCCAACATAAGCTTGTTGGCCAGTCCTTCGGAAAATGCATCTCCCATTTCTGGGGCGTGCTCTTCCAAAACTTCCTCAGCTAATGAGCTTCTAGGAGTACTTGGTGAGCTTGGAGTAATTCTTATTGCTGGCATTGTTTCGCTCCTCTTCACCCTTGGTTTGACAGGGGGAGGGATTTGTTTGGTAGTGCTAATTGATGGCTCGGAACTTCTCTTTGAAGGCCTTATATTGGACTCAGGAGCGACAGTTAGGTCAATCCCCGTATTGCGGAGTTTAATATTTTCCAAAGAAGATGCCACGTATTTCGGTGGTTTCATGTCTAAATCACATACAAGAGAGCCATCGCTACCTTTTCTATAGCCAATGTTAAGAACATTATGCGTAGAATCATAGGCCGGAGCAGGCTTGCTGGTGTTAGTATTCCTTAATCTCTTGAATTCAAAAACTTCACCAGATTTAGTTTTGATGGAGTCCATCGTACCGACTCGCTTCATGCGCTCCTTGGCCTTTTTTATCATTTCTAAAGACGTATTAGCGGAATCCATTGCGGGCTCCGAACTAGCGTGTTTGAGCACTTTCCTCAGTTTGACTCCTTGCAAGTCGTGCAACCCAATAAGACCTGCGGGCATAGGTGGCGGGGGCGGGGCATCAGCTAAGCCGTCACAAATGGTATCGGAAGAGTCTTCTTTCGTCCCCAGCTCTAGAACTTTTGGTGCTGGCGCTGGAATGAGATATTTGTCATCTGCAGCATGAGGTGACATCACAAACAGGCGATGGTATCCGTTGATCAAAGTAGCGATATCTTGTCCGTCATTATCTTTGGCAATGATTTTAATTGATGTGCTACTATCTGGAAACTTGAACAGCTCAACAATACACTTCTGGTTCGTTGCATCAACGTTCATTTCCATTTTCGAAATATCGGCAAAATTCATAACCTTGCATATGGACGCATCTTCTTTTACGTAACTTATTCCGTGTTTGCAAGAAATAAGCAGCTTTACAGGGTTGACTACCCCTGTTTCCAATTCCAGAAGAACATGGTATTTTTCACCACCGAAATCACGAAGCTTGTAACAAATATCTAAATACTTCAGCTTACAATCCGTTGCGGTCAAAAATTGGCACTTGCTTTTCCACATGGCAGCAAGACTCTTCTCAGTCTTCTTCCTATTTTTGATATAATATGTCTGTAAGAAGTACGAAGGGAAGAAGAATTCAAACCCAATAGAATTTTTAATCATCTTCACATCGAATTCTTTGCTAGAAGTGCAGCACCAAAGTTGCATATCCAGAGCAGCAAGGTGAATAAGATCATCCTTGACAAGCTCAGTGCAGAACTCGCCACTGATAACATCGTTTTTCGTCTGGTGAAACATGTAGTCAAAAGTGGAAGTATTATCAGTATGAAATTCCAAAGGTGTCGGCTTCAAGTAACGCACTCGAAGGCGATGAATCCAGTTTGAGTGGACACATCGCTCGTCCATAAACTTCATTCTTTCATACAAAGAATCAAAAGGTCTCAGCCAAGCCCACATTTTCGTCTCTGTATGCTCCATTACCAGAGCCAAGTGATCACTATACGGCAACGAGTATGTGCGCTGAGTGGCCAATTTAATCAAATCTTTTGCAGTCGTAGAATCAAAAAATTTAAAGGTCTTAGTCTGGCCATTTTCAAGATAAACTTTAACAATTTTTGCGTCTTTGAAATTAACCTTGTTTTCAGCAGAAGTAATAGAATCAGTAGCATTAGAGTCCACGCCCGCCTTGATATTCTCGGCACTCTGATTGAGTGCCTCAAGACTTGATTTTCGCTTCTCTTTCTCCTCTTCCATACGACGCTTCTGGTTCAAATACGCAATCGGAGGCGGTAGATTTTCTGGTGATAGAAACTCCAGTTCCGACAAACTTCCCTTCTTTTTTGGTGGCGCAAACAACGAAGTGGGAGCTTCGTTCGCACAAGTGGCACTCGCAGAATCCTCCGTCTCAACTGCAACATCAAGCTTGGACCCACTCAAAGCATTCACAAGCGATGCTCGAGATGAAGCAATGCTCCCTCTTGGGTCTTCTCTACTAGTTGTTTTGCTATTGTGATCAATATAATACCTTTCGCCGTCATCGTCCAATGCCATCTCCCAGCCAACAGGCAGTGGCTGCAGCTCTGGCATACTTTCATGGAACCCAACACTCCCCTCTGGTGGGACCCACGACGTTAATTTCTTACTATGATCAACAAAATAAAGTCGCCCGGTGTCGGTTTCCTCTACTGTCCATCCTTCGGGTAATTCGAATTGCGTCATGCTCGTATCCGCAGAATCACCATTCGCACCAGCAGCTGTTGAAGGCGATTGAGCATTCACAATCGTCATTTCAGACACAGACTCTTTGATTGGTTTCTCAAACGCGACACCGCCCATCAAGTCCTTCTGGATTTCCTGCTTTGCTGCAGCAATATTTGCCTCCACCAATGACTGCACAGGGGCAGTAACCTTCTCAGCAGGATCATCAACAGCCATATTTCTTTTCACTCGCTCTTGTTTTCTTCTTCTCTTCTTCTCTTCAACATTCAAAAAAAATAAAACAAAATAAAAAAAAAAAGAAAAGATTTCTAAACATTCGTCTA